>JARHVA010000893.1:472500-570000 GCA_037957365.1 Torreya grandis
GCAGAAGTCAGCCGATGTCAGTCACCTCTAGGCAAACAGGGACCGACGTCGATCACTTGTGTGGTTCCAAAACTGTTGTTGATGAATAGTTAGTTAGTTGAATGGGTTGTTTGCATGTTAAAGACTACTTCGAGTCTTGAGCCACTAATATAAATTAGTGTATGCATGGGATCTATATAATAGACACATGGGGATGTATTGTAAAGTGTAGAACTAGGAGAGTTCTTCCCATGGTAGAATCAAGTAGGATTCTTCATGTATGTAAGATCAGGTTTGGTCTGCAGGTTGTTGCAAGATCATGGAGGAGATCTACATGTGATAAGTAAGATCAAGTTGGTCTATAGGGGTGTGTGTATGTGAGGGTCAAAAGGAGATCGATGGGGGAGCAAGATCCAAGGTGACAGCAATACATCAAGGAGCAAGATCATGGTGAGATCTACTTGGAGTACCAATTCGTACTTGGTTGTACTAGAAGTATAATGAGGTGAACAACAGCTTGTGTTAGCTATGTGTTGTGACCTGTATTGAGAGAAGATTACTCTTGAGGGAAGATTACTGGTATGCCCACGAAGTGGAAGAAGAGTGTGATCTCTTTGTTGTAATTTCCTTCTAACTGAGTTGAATACAATTGTGTGTTGCCTCTCATATTCTGTGTTATTTCTCATTGATAGTTACTTGTACTTCTGGTTATTTCTACATCTTAAGTTGCTTATACAATGGTAATCATGTGTGCTCTTGATTCTGACAAGTTGTGTCAGAGCTTTGGGGAACCTACGTCCTATCAAATAGATCACTAAAAAGATATATTCTCTATTAACCCTTAGTTTCATAGTTATACAATTATTGTTATATTTATTGCACATGCTTGAATGTATTTATTATTAAATTTTGTATCATTTTATTTGAATCTAAATATTACATTGATGCATTTAAAATTTTAATTTCTATAGGGTATTTGTGAAAGACCCATTTTTAATGAAATAATTTTATAAACAGTTATGAATCAAAAATAGTACCTCCCATATTCGAACAAGTGTGATAATTTCCTAAAATAGAGGAACTTATCTCCCCTTTTTCTTCTCTTATTATAACTAGTGTGCCCATGGTTACAATTGGTGATGACATCCAAACCTTAACATGACTTCCTAAGAATTTATATCATTAATGCATGTTAAATGAGATTTATAAGATAAATTACATCAATTATATGTATAAATCAAAGCATATTATGTTTGGTTGGACTCGAATGTAATCCATAGTAGTCCTATTATAAGCACCATTTTATATGCACATTTTCCACCTAATTTTAAACTACCTACTTATCCCTCACTCAATGGGAATGGAGATCCTTATCTACATCTAAATTTTTATCAAGAATCTATGCATGGATATAATGGTAGAAGATTTTTGTTGAAAATATTTCATAAGATCCTAGTAGGGTGTGCACTAAATTGGTTTTATTCCCTTCCTATTGGATCCTTGGATACTTATCTAGCCCTAAATGAAGCCTCTTTGATCCATTTTATCAAAAAGAAGGGTCCCAAGTTAACTTCTAAAGAATACCCTCCTTCATAAAGCCAAAAATGAATAAATTTGCAATTATATCCTAAGGTTTAAGACTTGTATACACAAATTATGTTTCTAACAAACCGATTTGGAAGTTAAATACATTTTTAGTTGAGGGCTTATCTATCCTTTCAAATATGAGCTACTCCACCATACTTATGAATCATTCTTATCCATTTATCATGAGGCATTATCATTGGAAGAAAAAATGGGTCTTCCTAAACTATCGATCAAATTACATGAATATATTCCATTATATAAAGATCCTCCACCATTCAAATGCAATGCAAATAAAGTGGCACATGTTAACAATCTAAGGATAAATATAATACATAATGAGGAACAAGTTAAATTACTCCATATAGGAAAAGAAACAACATACAAAGTACCTCCTACAATTAAGGCACCTACATTTACTAAAAGGCTAGGTAGTATAATTAGACCATAACCTTTGTATATATAGGGATCTCTTGATTTTGAAATTATAAATGTAGGGATCTCTTGATCTTGACTTGGGCATGTAGAGCCTATTTCCCCTATTTATTCTTTTTCAGATGATGAAGGGTCTAAAGAGTCAAGCATAATCCTTTTTGTTAGTGCATTACAAATAAACAATACCATAGATAAAAAAGAGGTTACCATTCATAATGTTCCAAGTCCAAATTTTGTACATTCTCTAGATACATCAAAAATCAAATGTTCCTCTTCTCATTCCTATGATGTAAATGACAAAAAATTGTAATTTCCTATCTTATTTCCAATAATGAAAGTGTTGAAAAAATTGAGTGTGTGCCTTCTTATCAAGTGATGCTAATCTTGAAAATATTATCCCTTCTTTAACTCACTCAAATGAAAATAGTGAAGGCACTTCTCTTTCTAAAAATTGTAATGAGAAAAATGCATATATTGCTACATTTCCTCCCTTGATTGAATGGCATAGTGAAAATACATGTGAAGGTCCTAATAAAGTGGTTGTACCATATAAATTATATGAATATACAATTAACTTTCCAAGTAAATTTGATATATATAAAATTAAAACTTACATTCCTCCCTCTCCTAGTATTGTGAATGATGTAGAAAATGTTTCTTTTTCTTCCTCCTTTATTTATTCTGCTCAAAAAGAGATTGTGTTTATAATTATATGTCCTTCCCCCACTTTTATTATATGTCAAAAAACATAAAATAACATAACACCTTGAAATGATGAAAATATCAACCTTCATGCCATCCATAATGATAAAATTATCTCTTTAGCCATGGATACTCCTTTACCACATCTTACACAACCATGTGACAACCCTGTTTTAGAAGGTGCTCAATAATATATAATTCCTATGTTTCATATGAATGGTAGTTTTCAACCTCTCAACAATTGTTTAATATCTTCACCACTCTCTACCTATGATATGTTATCCATCATGACTACCATAAGAGATCTGCAACAAGAAGTTAATAACCTTAAATTGTAAGTTTCAGATCATGAGGCTACCTTTGAGGAAAAAATGTTAAAGGAACAACCTCTTACTCGAGATATGTTTAAGTCTCCTTACCCTTCAAAATTCATCATGCCTAATTTATATTTACTCAATGGTCATGGAGATCCTGTTAATCACTTATAACAATATAAACATTCTTTTGAACATTGGGTCAAATATGGGCACCTACTATTGAATGTCATTCATCGAAGCTCAGCTCAAGAGACCCTAGATTGGTTTTATAGCCTCCAAAATGGTTCTTTGTCAACATTAAAAAATTTTGAAGATGTGTTCTTATCCCTTTTTCATTGATATACCTTACCAAAGTTACTATTGAAAAAATTATAATTATTTACACAAAATAAGAATGAGTTCATTCTAGACTATATTATCAAATTTAAGAACATATTATATTCATTAAACTACACCCGCTCAAATTTGGAAGTGCCATTTATATTTAGTAAGGGCTTTTTCTCCTCTTAGATAAAGAGCATTGCATAAACCCTTTGCTTCATTTGATATTTTATATTGGGATGTGCATAAATATGCATGTTCATTATTAAATACAAAAATTGGGTTACCTATTTCACCACCTAAACACAAACATGGTATAAATGGTATTTTTAAATCAAACAAGCAAATTAATAAAGGTCATGAACAAAAACATTATTTAGAACCAACAGTGTATAGAAAATAATAGATAGTAAAAGTATTGAATAAGGGAAAAGAGCATACTTACATAATACCTCCTACATTTAAGCCATAAGCATAGACAAAAGGGCAACAACTTTAGTTTGATTGGTATCAAGATAGGCCACATGATATATTATGCACATTATTGGAAAAATGAAAAATAAAGATTCCTCCTAATTCCCATTACCCACCACACCAATTTGAAAATGTAAAATGAAAATACATTTTCACTTACAATGGTATAAATAGGCATCAAGATAATTATTATTTTGTTCTTGGGCAAAAGATTACACAGTTAGCTAATTGGGAAATTATTACATTCTAAAAAGACATGTTTAGACCTATTTCACATGCTTCTTCTAGAGGCTATTATAAGAGGGTTGAGACATCCCATGTTGCTCCTTTTAGGAATACATGTTCCATCAACCTTCACAAAAGACAAGCACTAGTATAAGTCCTTCTCCTTATGTACCCTCTCCCAAGACTGATCTCTCTGACACTAATCCTACCAAGGGAACATTGGTTGATCAGGTCCTTTATAAAGAGACATGTGGATAAGGCTAATTTACACAATATATATGGATACCTAAATAGATACATATATATTCTTAGGATATTTTTATAGATACTTTAGAGTCAATAATAAAAAAAAAATTAGTAGTTCTATTACCACATGATCATTATAGTTGAGCTCTTTTATTTCCATCCAGATTTCATTCCATATGGTGTTTTCTTTATTTCCACTATGATACAATAATTTCATTAAATGGAAATATTTGTTATAGAATTTACCATATCCAAACATATATTATGAAAACAAATGTAATTAAAACCATACAAAAAGCAACAAAGAATTAAACATTGCATGCCCATTTGAAGTAAACTAAACGATGTGAATAATGTCATATATATCAAAATGGTACATAGTTTATACAAATAAACATATCAGTCATATGTTGGGTACAAATCCCCAAGTGTATACTTATCATCAATATATATATCAACCACCCTCATGCCCCTCAATGTGGAATCCCCTAGGTCTAGGGTGGGCCCCTATGATCAAGATAGTTCCCTTACTCTCTCATCATATGCCCCTAGTTAGCACACTATTTCCTTATGTTCATGTCATGGAGTGTCATATCTCTAAATCAAACCCTACCTGATTTGTATGGCATTGAATTGAAGTATGCCTTGTCTATCTAACTTGACACATAACCCCTTTCATTTAGTCATTATGATATGATATGTAGCCACTATCCTCACCACTAGATCAAACAAGGGTGCATGGGCACCCAAACTATCAACAACTCTCTCTATGAATCCCAAACTAGATATATCTATGGGTACACTCTAAGTGAGAGCCTTCACCACATGGCTCACCACGGTATCCCACTCCCAATCTCCTACACACAAGACATACAAAGTATGAATTAGATAATGTTATCAACCAAATACTATGTCAATAAAATAAAATAATGAAAATTTAGGGTACTTACATGTGGCTCTGATAGTTGCCACATCTACAGGTGTTAGTCCCATAAGAGTACCACCACATCTATCTCTTCTTGCTTTGCCTTTTGTTGCAGGTATGGTACCAAGTTGGGAAACTATGATCAGGAATAATAATGATAAATGGTCCCCTAACCACAATTATGTGTAACCATTTATATACCCCACATCATCCCATACATCTAGGGGAACCACATGATCCTTCTCATCACCAAGACATGGGGATAGATACTCAAGTGTAGGTGTTAGTCTATCATTGGTCATATGCCCACCCTGCACTATATGCTACCATGGAGAGTGCACTAATGGCACTCTCTGGTCTATACCAAATTATTGAAGTACACAATCATACTAAAATTACTCATATACCCCCAAAAAGTGGTCAACCAACCATATATTGACTTAAATCCTCTATAGCTCATGCCCATCTTTAGGCCACCCAATAAATGTCTTATATAGATGCTATATAATCTAATCCATAATCAATCTATCTAAAATGGTGAGGCACTCCATCATGGTGTGTAGACTACCATGAGGGAGTACCCATCACTCTATAAATGTCTATGGATGGGCCCACCTAACTAGTGATCCACCAAGGAGTGTAACTACCATAATATGTTCATAATCCCACACCTATAATAAGGTGGTGACTCTAATACCACCACTATGGCTCTCTAATGTAAACTTATACATATCTCTATATAGGTGAACTAATATGGTATGACCTTAATAATATCGGGTACCCTCCTGCTCAATATATTAAACTATATGATATATGTGATAATAAATCATAATAGGGCCACCCTCCACTACTATAAATGAGGCCAATAATAAACAAATGAAATTTCACATCCATGGAACATCACCTCTAATAATGCGATCAAGATGCACCATGTTACTCAAATCTACATTAGTGCTCTCTACCCCAAAAATACTTATGGGACCACTAAATATAACAATAACTGCCATATCCTACAACATGTTCTCTCTCACCTCTAATAGGCAATCAAAAAATGTGTTACACATCCTCCAATGTAACTGTCATCTCCCCTATTGGGACCTATAATTTATAGGTATTTACATTCCACCTTTCAGCTAGTTCAATGAAAAGGTGGATGTCAAAGGGGACTTATTCTAACTAGGCCACATACCCCAATCTAACTTGATCTATCATAACCCAATCATATATATCCATTCCTAACCCTACCAGCATGGAAAAAATCCTCCCATGCCAAAACTCTCAGATATGTACATCTTTCTATAAAATAAAAATCATCAAAAATAGTCATTAGTCAAGGTATTCTAGAAATAAAATACAAAATTTACAAGTTAAAACCCATAAAAAATAGAAATATAATAGTGTTATATGTTAACATAGACATTGAATAGAAGCATCAAATAGTTACATCCAAAAAATAAAACACTAGCATCGAGAGTTAGATGCAATTATCCCAAGCTTCGATGGAAGTGTCTATCGACACTTACAAAACATATTTTTTTCAAAAAAGGAACAAATTTAAAAAATATTACATTACAATGGATTCATACCTAAACCTACTTGCCAACTCCTTAAATACCTAGCCAGCTAAGGTTATCTAAAACACCTCAAATTGCAATAGTTATGGGGCTCTATCGTGCGACATTTTTTTTTTTACTCAGAGCTCAAAATTACAAAATGATCAAAGTACAAATGAATTGAAATTTTTATTCAAAACTCATAATATACAACTTTTATAAGAAATTTAAATGTACATATCTTGATTATCGAATGTCCAAATCCAAATCCATGAGTTGTATTGGGATCCAAACAATAAGCACTTTCGCATTATATAAATTTGTAAAGTTTTTAATAAATACCTAAAATTTTGCTTACACACATACTATTTAAAAATCACATGTGGTACCACCATCACAACATTACATTATCTGGTACTAATATTACTAGGGTAAAATTGGTTACTATACACTCACATATATGGCATTTTTACTTATTCCTTTTATGATGAGGTGACTAGCAGGTTCTATTTTCCCTCCTCCCAAAAGGGGGGCATGTCATAGAAATATGGATTTCACATATTAATAGTTTTAGATTCAATGGGGGAATATTATGGGAATATGCCCTCCACATTCATTCAATATTCAACATATCCATATTATAGCGGGGGAATATTTTGGAAACATGTCCTCCACATTGTTACACAATTCTAAAATTATCCAAATTATAATGGGGGCATGTTATGAAAAGATGTCCTCCATGCTTATATCATGTTAAAACTCACTAGATCTCCTTCACAGTATATGATTTAGATATATATTTGGGTTAGCATTCCATATAATGGTATTACCATTATACACATATTACACAACAATGGTACTTATGCAAAGAAGTAAAAATGAATAATCCACATAGACTATTATATTCACCCTAGATATGACAAAGGGCATGAACAAGTGTACATTATTTTTAGGTACTCAAACATTGATCTACCTTCTAGATTCACTATGTGATCATGGATTGATATCCCATTATGGATTATTATTATATCATAGACTCTATAACATCATGGATTGACACTTAGCTTAGATTATTGTGAACTATTATTTAGGATTTATCCATTTGTAGTGGTTGGACTATTATAGACAGTTACAATTCCACACACATGCCTAGGAGGGAGAACTACATGTGATTCTAAGGCCCTATTTAGATTATTGTCTATGTAAGCAACACTTAACAATAGTCAGGGTTAATAGGGTTAGCTCAACTCACGCGTTAACCCTTTTTACCAGGTCATAGGAGGTCAAAGGTAAGAAGATTAGGTTCTTACTTATTGGCTAGATATCGCACATAGATGAACATATTTTGAGGCCCCAAATAGACATGTAGGTGATAGTTTAGGTCTGAGAAAAGTTTTGATCATCCCTTGTGCATATATTGGGTTGGACACCTACATAAAAGCTAGACATCTATGTTGACATAACTATATATCATTAATGCAAGTGTCTTATAGGTAAAACTAGAAAAAAAATAAAGTGAGTAGATTATATAAATTGATTAATTCCTTAAGATGATTTCATATCAAGATCACAACCCAGATCCAAATTCTGAATAAGATATGATCTCTTTATCTCATTGTGAAGTATTTAATTTTATTTATTATACATTTTAAATTAGGTAAATCTTTATTATTGACTATATTTTTAATGTGAATCTAAAAATAATCTTACTCCATTCAAACAATTTTATTTACTCAAGTGTGTTTGTGTAAAACCTCAAATAACATAAAACACAATGTAAGCATGAATACCAATAGTAACTTAGAAGTCTAAAAATGATGAAAACATGTGTGAATATTCATAAAACATCATGCCAAAATAGAAAGTAGAAAAACAGTTGAACCATGATCATTATAGTCAAGCATTTTTATTCCCAATGGGATTTCATAGTTTACGGTGATTACCTCAATCATAAATAAAAACTAAAAATCAATGAATAAATAATTCATTCAATATTAATAAACATCATTTCCAAGGTAATCAAAGCTTCATGATTTCCTTATGAACATCCACTATAACAAGAGAAGTTTATTCCAACACAATTAATTATATAGCCTACTAATGTTAATCATGAGTGAAAGGGAAAGTAAAAGGCAATTCCCTTTCCAAGGTGGCCGATACTTGAGAGGTCATTGCATCAGATATATATAGTGGACTCTATGAGGTCCTCATTTGCACCTCTATAACCTAGCTAGTTATTGAAAACAAAGCACTATGTTTTATAATGGGTATGAAGACCTAAAACTATACCAAGGACATCACATAACACTAATCAATGGGTTATATGAACCACAATAACTTTTAATACTACTTCACAACCATAAATTCATATGCAACATACATAGAGTATTATATTTTCTCCATATCTAGATTTGGCAGATATACATGATCCTTGGTAGCACACTTAGTTTATTATACCACATTTAGAGTATAGATCATCCAATGAGCATCCCTTAGATGGGATAATTGGCTAGAGCTCTCTTTCCAAAAATAAAAAATAATAATAAAAAAATCAAATAATGAAGAAATTATAAAAACATTTATATAAAATAAAAATACAAAAATGTTTAACATTTCACATGTTTACTAACTTTTGCATTTATTGTTTACTTTATGCTAGTAGATAGCATATCATTTCTATACACATGTTTCATGACTACTTGAGTGTGATATAGATATACATTAGATCTATGATACATGAGCCTGCAGATGTTGGATCCCATATGACACACTAAGTTGGGGGATTCTCATTTCTATTTGATCATAAATGACATAGGTTCTATTATTTTTGATCATTTTCCATTATCACATTGAGATTATATACTAAAATTTACACATGCCTATACTCATGCTACTATCTTACACAATGTACTTGATATGTTATTTTACAGAACATTTTTCTAACATATGTATTCATGGACTAGTATGTTATGCTTATGCTAGTTGCTTATATTTCACTTACTTTATCTCTTCATATGGATTTCTTGAATATACTTATTATTTATTTCATAGTCTTGATTGTAGAACATTTGAACATGTTCCCTTCTTGATGGCCAACATGCCTTGAGTGTTGATTATTTCTTTGGTGTGTGTACATTCAAATATGTCCTCCCCTTGAGTGTGTGACATTTAAACATGACCCTTATTTTTGGTCTCATAAAACCCCTATTTCCATGAATTTCAGTAATATTGTGTTTATGCTTTATTATTTTCTATGTTTGATACTTATAAATATTACCATGATCCATACCATGCATCTTAGGGCTTGTTTTGATTTGATATTGTGAGCTTCATTAATACATCTACTTAGACATGATACTACTACATGATTGATACTGATATAGCATGGTTATCTTATCCCTTTAAGATAAGGTGACTATCACCTTTCATTCCCCTCACCTCAAAAGGGTGGGAATATCATTGGGGGCATGATATAGAGACATGATTCCACATGCATGTAGTTGATATAATCGGTATAATTTGATACATTTTACATGATTTAAATATACACTTGGGACAAAATCTTATACATTTGCAATATATTTGGGAAATATTTTATTATATTTGTGAAACATTATACAGATTTTATAGAGAAAATGTTATGTTTTGATAGATACTTCAGCTTGAGACACATTTGAGGTACATATACCATATAAATATACCAAATTATAGATACACTATTCATGCACCAACCTCACCAAGATACACCATTCGATATTTTATCTACTACAACACTTATCTCTTTTGACTAGTGTGATCAAGATTCATCACTCTCAATGGACTTGGCACTAATTCTATTTGTGGTGTGTTGATATGGTTACACCATTTGACTTGGGTGAGATTATCTAGATTATGTTTACACTTGAGTTGTGTGATAAAGATTCAGTTCTTTCGATAGACTTAGCATGACTCACCCTAATATTGGACTGGGGGCAGGATCACCCTCTAATTTCCCTAATCTCAAAGGTTCAATTGTGATCCTCTCTCTAATGCTTTATCTAGGAAGAATTTTTACTAGAGTAAACTATAAAGGGGCAACATGGTTGCATCGATGAATAGGTGTCATTTCTTACACTCTTTTCTTTATATAAATTTAAGTTATTCATTTTGAGATTATATAAACTAATTACACCTATAACATGCTCTTGGTTATAGGTCATACACATAAAAAAAATTTAAAGAGGTCTCAAGTCAAATCAAAGTGTTTTTTACACACCATGGTATGCATTTATTTCCTTTAACCTAGTAATTTCATCCTTATGCATTATTACTTTAAATGGGGGTGGATTTAGATACTCAAAACTATACTTATATTTTAAACTAGTCTTGTACACTTGAAAAATATCAATCATGGCTCTACCCTTCGTTTATTGACCTATCTTACATCTAAAAGGTTCATGTTTACCATCTCATTGTGCCTAAATGCTTATCTTATAGTCCAACCCTAATATTCTGATCACCAAAATCACTTGTAGCACATAATATGCACAAAACCTAATATATATTTTTCACTATCAGTTATAGAACCTCAACAACATTTTATCTTCCTAGACACTTGCATCCAGACTTGGATATTAGCATTGACACTAGTGTCTATGTTCTAATGCATGTGTTCGTACTTTAAAAACACATAAATTTGCAAATATTTTGGTATGTATGGGTTGGCATATTTTATTTTATTAACCCTTTTGTGAGAAAAAAATCAAAAGAGGTGGTATAAATACAAGTTAAAACCCACTCATTAATCATATAGCAAGCACCTCTCAATCTTACACTACACTACACAAAATCAATTGCATAGCTACGTTATTCTCCCCTATTCTTTCTTATTTCTAAATTAGTTATAGGATAAAATATATTACAGGTCTAAATCATTCAAATAGTATCCCATGAGTTGTATTTTTCAAGTTACAATCTAGATCACTACATGCACTTGTATATATCATATTACATAATTTTTCATACACAAGCCCACCCATAAGGATAACTACATATGTATGAGATCCTCTTCATAGTATTGGATATGTAGGCAATACTTATTGACAAAGAGATCTTTGAGGTTAATGCAACTTCATGAGCCCACTTACACATTTTTTTCAAGGTGACAAGACATAATTAAGAGGATCTAGGGGTTTGAGTTATAGATTGACTTCATCAGCCTACGCATGCAATCCAAATAGAGAATCTAAAAGGCAACAAAAAAACTAAAAAGGTGCAGGTAGAATTTTCAAAAAAGAGTGTATATTCTATATCAAACACTTGTGGTAGAAGTAGAACACGTGTGGCCATGAAAGTGTCCATAGTTTGATGCAAATGTCCAGGCATTAAAAATAGTCAAAATTATGATGGAAGAAACACATAGTTGAGTAACAAGATTGAGATGAATTCTATCAAATTTGATAGCCTAGAGTAAGTCAATAAAAAATATATGCTCTCTCATAACCCTTGGTCACATAGTTATATAATTATTGTTATATTTATTGCACAATGTATGTATTATAAACTAGTGTATCATATTTTTTGAGTCTAAATATGACATTGATATAGGGTATTTTTGAAAGACCCATTTTATATGATATAATTTTATAAATAATTACAAATAAAAAAATATTTTACTTATAATAAATTATTTATTTATGTACATGACTCAAGCCTAAACTTTATTTTAATTTTATATTTATATTTATGTATATTTACCTTTAGTTTGTATTTTGTGTTGTAGTTTTATAAACATCCTTTAGTTCAACTTTCTTTTTAGATTTTAGTAGAACTAGTATTTTAGTCTATCTCTTTCCTTTCCTTCCTTTAAATTTTTGTTTTCTATGGACACATGTTTTCTAGTTTCATTTAGTAATATGTATATATCTTATACATTATTAATTATTTACTATTTTACTATTTATTTATTTTATGGTTAGGGTTTCTTTTACTTTTTTCTTTTGTAGTAGGTTGTAATGTGAAAACAAGATATAAAATGAGAATTGAAGAGTAAAATGAATAAATCAATAAAAGAAAGATGTTAAAATTTAATTAGTTAGTTTTTACCCTTTAAGAGTTTACCTCTTTTCATATGTTCTCTTAATCAGATAGGGCCAATTATAATGTCTAACTATGAAATTTGAAGTATCATGAATATGATGTACACAGTGAAAAAGTAAATGTGACATTGGAATAATTTATATGGAAATTGAAGTATTTTGTTAAATAATTTATGATTAATATTATATTTTTTTGGTAATTTAATATTAATTTCAATTAAATAACTAATTTAGTTTCCTATATCTTGTTAAGTTTATAGTCCTTCCTAGTCCTTCTTACTTAACAATTAAACCACCCTTTTGCACACCTAAATACTAGTTTTCTAGTCAACCAAGTCCCTAAAATTAAACTTGTTTGATTCTTATTTAGCCTTTAAGCTAGGTGAAATGGTTTATTATTTGAATGGTACAAATCTAACAATAACATCATGCACATGTCAACACCAGTCATGGTTATCACATATATTGAATTCACTTATTTCATACTATTAATCTAGCATTTCAATATTAGATTAAAGGGGGCATCTATAGACACATAAATTTGGTATTTGAGGCTTTGAAAAAATCAAATTTTACATAATTTTACATTATTATACATTGCACATGTTTTTTACTATTGATCATGCTCTCCCTCTATCTCTCTACCTACTTACTATCTTAGCCACCTCTATTCACAAGACACATTTATTTGAGATCAGTTGGTTCTACAAAGGCACCATTTATAATTTAATACAAACTATCTCCTTCTTTTATATCCTTATTTTACACTTCCAAGATAGTACCAATAATCCTGGATAGTTTCAATCACCACAAGTATCACCCTTAATGGCTACTTTAAAATTGGGAAGTCTCCATTAGATCAGTTTAGACATGTTTCATGGGTTGGTCATAATAAGAATTAATGTAGAGTCATCTAAAAATTAAAAAACACCCCTAACATTATTATTAACTAAGCACACAAGTCTCCCTCTAATATGAAGTATTAGAATCTACCAAGCATCCTTTAGGGTCATTATCATCTCCTTTGTTGGTAGCCAAAAGGTATAGGTGTCACTATTCCATTGTTTGACCAAAGTGATAAACATACTATATTCAAACTAGAATGTAGGAAGACATGTTATATGGCCTAGGCCATCACTTTTAGATGTACCCACTAAGCCTTAACTAGTCCCAATGTCTATATTGTCTTCAATACAGTGCCATGGTGTAGCTCCTGCACATGCATGGTGTCTTGGACTATAGTAAATCAAGATTAAAAATAGTTTTTTCCTAATGAAATATATTAGAATATCCAAATTGTGTGTGTGTGTGTGTGTGTGTATATATATATATATATATATATATATATATATATATATATATATATATAATTATAACTATATGAAATTGAATAGAACCATATAATTGATGGCATGATCATATATGTTGTGTTATAATGGCATAATTATTTATATAAGTGTAAATATATGAACATAGGGAAAATGGTTAACTTTTATAGATATAGATTTTTTTAAAATTTATAAAAATAGATAAAAATCATTAAAAAAGGCTCAAAATGATTTACCAGACTCATCTAGCCTAGTGGTTTCCCTCATGCAATCTAATTGGTGTGCTAAAAAATATCATCAATTAAAACCATGGTAATTATCTCTCAAGCTCTTTTTTTAAAATTAAAAGATAAGAATAAGGTGAATTTTTTTATTTTTAATTTCACTTTATATGTTGGGAAAAAGCCATAATTAGACATTATACTCATTTGTCATTACTTTATTCATTAAGTTAAATTTTATTAATGATTAATATTAAATTACTTTCATACATTGATTCATGCCATTATATAACAATATTTATCAATCTCTCTCTCTTTATCTGTGTGTGTGTGTGTGTGTGTGTGTGTGTGTGTGTGTGTGTGTGTGGTGTGTGTGTGTGTGTGTGTGTGTGTGTGTGTGTGTGTGTGTGTGTGTGTAATGAGGGTACCCATATGTTAATGTCAAAAACTTATATACATGATAAGTATAAATTTGATACAAAAATATAATAAGAACTGGGTCTAACCTAGAAAATCTAGCCTCTTTAGTATAGAGGGAAGAATACAAAATAAGCCTTTTAGCATTTTAAAATGACATAATAATTAAATCATAAAAAATAAACTAAAAAAGACACTACAGTAAAGGAATTATTACAAATATTTTTTTGCATAATATGTGTTGATCATTTTTGGTGTAACAGGCCAAAAATCAATCCCCTTCTTCCTCTGTTGTTTCAGGCCAATTCATTTTTGATTTTGCACAAGTGTGAGTGTGAATAGGTCGAATCATTTGGTGCATCACCTCTTTTAGAGTAGTTTTATTTTCCTATAATCCTTCTCCCTTTTCACCCCCCCCATTATATATCTATATACCTGTATTAGCACTTATTGGAACAACTCAGATGCATCAAATGGAGCTAGCCCTTACCTAGAGACTCTCCCCTCTAGCTTCAACAATCCCACAGGTGAGATGGGAGTTTCCATTGTTGCATGTGGAAGGCATGAGCTCAGCCTCCTACCTCGAGTGCAATCCATTGTGTCAAAAAAAATTTGGCACGCTTGGTGGGACAAGGTTTTTACACTCTATAAAGTTTTAGGATTGATGTTGGTCCTATTACAACAAATCAACTATTTTCAGCATTTGGCGACTCCACTGGTAAGAACTTCATTTTTAATCAAAGACCAGTTTGACTTCCTATGCCAAAAGTCACCACACAGTCTGCTTCTAAGGGTGTTCCTTTTGACTTAATTGAGTTGCCTTTGAACTCAGCAAAAAGACTGAGGTTTGAGAGGACCCATCCTTATTCAGCAAACCACCTTCTCAGACCTGTTGTAAGGAACACATACGCAGTAGGGCCACAGTTACATCCCGTCATAGCTATAGCACTTCCCTTTGTGACTTTTCGTGGTCAAAGTCCATTGAATCTCCAATGTTATGACCCAATTCCAAGAGCAGCCCTCAAAAGTGTGCCTTCTTTTGATGGAGAGGGGCCCATCACAGTCATCGAACACATCAAAAATATTGCTAACCTCTGCAATATTCACAATGTCACTGAGGAAAATATTGCAATTAGATTGCTGGCATTGTCTCTCAAGGGCAAAACTCTTGATTGGTATGGGACTTTGACTATAAATTCAATTAGTTCCTAAAATGAAGTGGGCACTCACTTGACATACTATTTTGGAGAAAAGAGCGACCACCTCTCACACGCTGAGTAGCTGACTACCATGAAAAGAGCCCCACATGAATACATGCAGGATTTCAACGCTCGATTTCAAAAGACATGGGATAGAATCCCCATTCTGGTAAAACCTACTCCTAGCTATGTTTTCTTGTATTACTTAAGAGCACTAAACAGTGATATCACTATTATGATACAATCCATGGGAGGACATGTGCTACCTACCGCTTATGACATAGCCATTGTAGCTAAAAATTGCTTAGTGCAGGCTGGGAAGATAGCTCTTAGACCCCATATGCCACTTTTCCCTAAAATGCTACCTCCAATTCAGACTGTTGCTCCCACATTAGCTCCTCTACCTAGCATAGAGAAACCAGATGCTGCTCCATCTAATGAGCTTCATGAAGTTAAGAGTCTATTGCAAAGTATGTCAAATGAACTTGTGGCTCTTAAAAGGCAGCAAGCTCAAAGCAACAGACCAAACCAAGGATACCAGCAGTGTGGTCAAGATCTTAGACCCCCTTTCCAAAATTACAATCAAGGATAGGGGCAGCTTACTACCAAACCTTTTCAAAGCTATAACCTAGGTACCCCTTCATCATCTAAGGTCATGGTGCCCGTTCAAACCAATCTGGTGCAGGAACAGCCAAGTTGTTCAACCATGGGATATCATCAGAAGCAAGCTATTTATACAAATGAGATGATGGGTTATTGCCCAAATGTGTAAGAAAATCAGGCAGCTACCCATTCCCAAGTCTTTGAGGCTCCAATGCAACCCAGCATGAGTATTAGTTAGGCCCAGCCTGATTCTACCCTCATGAATCATTTGGAAGGAGAATTCTATTCAATCAATTATGTGGGCGCTACAGACAATCAGGCTGACTGTGTTGCAGCCAACACAAGATTCAAAAGAAGGGCAATGGAAGAAGCTTAGGCTACTACCCAAATGTCAGCAACACCTTCTTCATCACATGCAAATCAAAATGATCCAAGCTTTAGACCATTGGTTGTACCTCCAGCTACTCAGCTTGCACCTCAGACTGTACATAATTCCAAAGAAATTTTGAAGGAAACCCTCGAGTCAACGTGGTTGACCAGATGAAGAAGTTGCACATGAATATCTCCTTATGGGATTCATTGTCAATACTAGAGCAAAAAGACATGCTACAAAAGGAATTACATGAACTAGATGAACGAGTTGTCCCAGCAGGAGCTGACAACATTTTGATGATGAATGGACGGCCTTCCACCACAAGTCAGACCCAAAAGGAAGAGAAGGCTCCTCCTTTTTATGTGTCCTTGGTCATAGGAGATTTCTTGGTGTACAATTGTATCATTGATAGTGGAGCAAGCACCTCAGTGATGCCCAAATGCATAGCCAACAAGCTAGGCTTGAAATACGAAGAAATGACCAAGGGAGTCCTACAGCTAGATGGAACCCTAGCAAAGACAATTGGGGTGGTAAGAGGTTTGAGTTTTACGATGCATGCTTGCCCTACTTTCTCAATTCCTCATGATGTGGTAGTGGCAGATGTCCGTCCCTACTTTGTCATCTGCTTATTCGGGGATTTTACATCCAAAATAGGTGGCTACTTAGCAACAAATTGGTCTTATCTAGTTTTTAGAACCAAGCATGGGACTAAAGTAAAGATTGAATCTGAACCACTCAACAGAGATCATCTGGAACCTTACTCACTCAAGGTAGCAAATGTTAGCTATGTCATCATTGACCAGGAGGAGTTCCAAGTAGACGAGTCTCCATCCTCTGCCCTTGAAGGAGTTGTAGACCTGCTCTTAGAAGAATGGGGAAGTGAAAACTTCGAGCATGATCCCTACAAATTCATAGAGGAGGTGGGCCTTGGAATTTATTACATGCATGAAGAGGTTACTTTTGTACCAAATCTGATGAAGGCCAGCTAGGAAAGTTTAGGTCTATGGTAGATGTTCTTTGATGGTTCAAGGAGTAAGTTAGGAGCTAGTGGTGGAGCGGTGTTGATCTCTCCTTCAAACGAGAGGTACTTTTCAACCTTTCGATTCCAATTTTCCTACACATGCAATATTATAGAATATGAATCCCTCATCCATGGCTTGGAGTGGGTGAGGAAAAGAGGAATCAAAGAGCTGCAAGTGTTTGGTGATAGCGAGCTAATTGTCAACTAGGTAAGAAGCTAGAATTTGATGAAGAATTCTTTACTAAATTCCTACAAACATAGGGTATGGGACTTAGTGGAAAATTTCTTCACTTTCAATATTACTTCCATTCCTAGAGAATGGAACAAGCAAGCAGATAGGTTGGCAGCAGTTGGTGCCCAGTTTAATATTGCTCAGGAAATAAGTTGAGACCATAGCTCATGTAATTTAAAAGTAGTGATCTGGCCTTCTGTACCTGACAACATCACCAACTGGTAGGTTTTCAATAGTGATCATCAAATAGCACTCTTCCTGTAAGAAAAAGTGGAATTCACTGCAAAAAACCAGGTAAATCTACAGCAGTAATATGGCAGCCAGATTGTTCAGATGAAGAACAATAAACTCCCAAAGGGTTTGGTCACTCTAGAGAGTATCTTCAATGGAGATGACCAATTGAGATGTGACAAGGCATGCATTGAAACAAAGGAGGAACACCATGAAAAGGTGGAAATATTCAAGGACAAGCTGCTTGCACTTGGGAAAGTGTGTACAGACTAGGAAAGGCAGGCCTTCATCTTATTTTGACAAGCATTTCTTGATATCTTCGCTTGGGAGTATAGTGATTTGAAGGGTTTTGACCCAAGATTGGCCTAACATACCATTGAGCTAGAAGAAGGTGCCAAGCCAATCAAGCAAAAGTAGAGGCCTATTGACCCAATGATTGAGCCTCTCATGTGGAAGGAACTCACCAAGTTAGTTGAGTCTAAGATAATATTTCCAATCAAACACTCTTCTTGGCTGGCCAATCTTGTTCTTATTCAAAAAAAGAATAGGGATATCAGACTGTGTGTTGATTTTAGAGACCTCAATAGAGTCTCTTTGAAAGATCATTATCCTCTCCCAAGCATGGAGCAAATCCTTCAGATGGTGACAGGCAGTGAGCATTTCTCCCTCCTAGATGTGTATTCAAGATACAACTAGATTTTGGTGCAAGACTGTGACTAGCACAAGACAGCCTTCACCACCAAGTGGGGAATGTTTGCTTACAGGAAAATGCCTTCGAACTATCTAATGCTAGTTCTACCTTCTAATGAGCTATATACATGGCCTTTCAAGGCCTGATGAATAAGACTGTACTGGTATATCTTGATGATGTGACAGTTTTCTCCAAGGAAGCGAGCCAACACATGAAACACCTAAGGCAAATCTTTGAGAGGTGTAGGGAGTTTGCTATCTCCCTCAATCCTAAGAAATGTGTGTTCACTATCCATGAGGGGAAGCTCCTTGGTCACATTATTTCTTTGAATGGTTTGGCTATTGATCCAGAGAGAGTTTGCTCCATCCTAGAGCTGTCCTTACCCAAGCACAAGAAAGGCCTGCAAAGCTTTTTTGGTGAGATATATTTCATATGGAGATTTATCCCAAATTTTTTAGAGATGGTCAAGCCATTGACCTCTATGCTGAGGAAGGGTGAGGAGTTCACATGGATAGTACAAATAAAATATAGCTTTAAATAAATCAAGCAGGCCATAGCTCGGGCTCTTACTTTGATCAACCCTAACTTCACCAAAGATTTCAACCTCTACACCTTTGGAAATGAAGAGGTAATCTCTGTCATACTTACTCAAGTAAGTGATGATAACCTTGAGCAGCTAATTGCATTTTTTAGCCAAGGCCTAGAAGGTTTTGAAGTCAAAAACACATATGTGGAAAAGCAAGTCTTGGCAGTCATACAGAATCTGAAGAAATTCAGACACATGTTGTCTAATAGCAGAATCCACCTCATGGTTCCACATCTTGGCATCAAGGATTTATTGATCAATTGATATCTAAATGAGAAGAGAGTAGGGTGGATCACTAAGGTGATAGAATATGATGTAGATATCAAGATCACCAAACTGGTAAGAGGGAGAGGCCTGTGTGAACACCTCGCTGTAGACTTTAAACAATGAAAGGAGGACAATCTGCTAATCCATGGTGTAGCTATAGTAGAAGAACCAACTATCATGAGGGATTGGACATCAGATGTGAGGCATTTCCTTCTCACTAGTGAGTACCCCCACTTACTTGACAGGACCAAGAGGAGGTATTTCAGACTCCAATGTCTCCCTTATGCCCTGATTGATGGATTATTATTCAAAAAGGGTCTCTCAGGAGTCTTTTTAAGATGTTTGGACTTAAGTCAGGTTCATGGGGTGCTATCTAAGTTCCATGATGGACCAGTCGGTGGTGATTTTGCTCCTAGGGCTACTGCAGTGAGAATAATGAGAGCTGGCTATTTCTAGCCTACTCTTTTCAGGGACACCCATGCCTGGGTATGAAAGTGATAGAAGTGCACACTTTTTGATGGGAAGCAATGGCTAGCTACCATGCCTATACATCCTATTCAGGTGGAATAGCCATTCATGCAATGGGGCCTGGACTTCATAACAATGATTAATCCTCTCTCCAGTGCTAGACACAAGTGGGTCCTGATTGCCATGAATTATTTCACAAGATGGGTAGAGGTTGTTGCTCTGTAGGAGGCCAATGAAAGTGCGGTCCTAGATTTTTATGAGGATCTAATGGCAAGGTTCAAGGTTCCAGCAACCATAATCTCAAATAACACATTAGCTTCTCTAGGAACTAAAACAAGTGAATGGGTGCTGAGCTATGGTATATATCTTAGCACTTCATCCAATTACTACATGCAGGGGAATGGACTGGTTGAGTCTAAAAATAAGAACCTAATCAGGATCATCAAGTGGACCATGGATTAAAATCAGAGGACTTGGTATGTCAAGTTGGAAACAACCCTGTGAGCAGATAGGGTCACCTTGAAGAGGGCAATTGGTAACTTGCCATACATGCTCATCTATGGAAGGGAAGATAGGCTCCCCATTTCACTCAAGCTGCCAACCTTAATTCTCACTCACCAGCTGCAATTAGAAGAAGGAAATAGCATGGAGGTTAGGCTATGTGAGCTGATGGAACTCCAAGAGACAAGGGACTAGGCTATGGCTTCTATGACCAGCCACCAACAGCAAGTGAAGAGACACTTCGACAAGAAATCTTCATCAAAAGTTTTATCTGAAGGAGACATTGTCTTAAAATGGGATGAAGATTGAGATAAGCCTAGAAATCATGCAAATTTTGATGCCTTATGGAGTGGCCCATACATAATCACTCAGTGCAAGCAGCATAATGCATTCCAACTCTCCAGGTTGGACGGTGAAGAACTATATATCCCAGTTAATGGGATACATCTTAAGCATTACCACTGAGCCCCTTCTCCATCATGTATATATTTCCCAAGTTTTTCTCCTATTTTCCCTAAGTGCTTTCTGCACATGTTAGTATTTTTCTTAGCTTTGTGTGTGTTTTCATTTCCTTTTGAGGTAAATCTTCGTGATTGGTTCTAGATTTATCAGAGCTATTGCTAATCTTTATGTTACAATATGACCCCATGCCTAATGGATTTTGAGGCAACTGGCTTCTAAGCATAGTAGGCATGCTTCCCCTTGGAGTCACCAATTTGTTGACCATTTTTGGTGTAACAGGCCAAAAATCGGTCCCCTTTTTCCTCTACTATTTTAGGCCAATTCATTTTTTATTTTGCACAAGTCTAGGAATTCTCTATGGACTCTATAGGTTTATTTCTATGGACTCTGTAGGTCTATTTCTATGGACTCTGTAGGGCTTGATTTTCTATGGACTCTACAGGGCTTGATTTTCTATGAACTCAGCAGTGGGTTTTTCTACGAATTCTGCAAGTGTAATCTTTTGACAGATAAAGAACTAGTTCAGAGAGTGTAAGGTTTTGCAAAACTTCTTCAAACTCTTGCCTAAAGAAATTCATAAGGAAAGAGAGCTAAAATGGTTTAGAAGACACTTTTCCTTAAGGTTGGAAGAGTGGTTCAATGACATAATCTTTCCAAGAGTTAGCACCTTTGAACCGTTAAACCAGGTCAACGCTTTCAGTTCATCGCTTGGTTCAATCAATTGGTTCAATCGCTTCATTCAATCGATGAGTTCAACACTTGGTTCAATCGACGAGTTCAAATGCTTGGTTCAATCAGTGAGTTTAATCACTTGGTTCACTATAGAAGGTTTAAAGGCTCGACACGTAGTGTTGAACTGTTGAACCATTTTTGGTTCAACCGGTTAGTTCAACGGCTTGGTTCAATGGAGTATCCTAAAGCCGAAAGGCAAGTGCCCTTGCAGAGGGTAGTTTTGGGTTCAAGATCCCTTATAGAGGGTAGGGAGTGCCTTAAAGAGGCCACAAATAAGTGGTTTGGACTTTTCAAAATTTTGTTAAGGCAAAGTCTCGAATTCCTTCAGACTTTTTGTCCGAAGGATTTCCTTTAGACAAAAAGTCTGAAGGAATTTGGGGAAGGCTGCAGCCAAAGAACCCAAAGGAATGGCGATCAACCAAGACAAATTCTCACATACTTTTTATCTGCGAGAAAATTGTCTACGAAAAAGCTTGAAGCAAAAAATCCCATAGAAATTGTTGAAGAACCAAAGGCCACCGAAGCACAAGTGCCCTTGTAGGGGGCTCTTAGCTGGCCAAATGAAGGGCATTTCTTCAGAGCCAAAAGGACACTTCCCCTTCAGGAGGGTCCAAAAATAAAAAAAGCCACAAAAAATACCTAAAGGAATTTGCCAAGGACAGTGACTTCCCAAAAGCCATCAACTTTAAGAAGATGGATTAGCCATTGTTTTTCAAATGACAACAGGTGCACGAGCATCAAATTTAAGATGATAAAATAGTCATTGGTTTTTTAAATGCTTGCATGCCAACCATGGAAAGAGCCTATGGAATGTAGTGATACGCCAGAAGATCACCCCCGAGGGCTGAAGGAGCAGAAGAAGACAAAGAGCCCAAAAAATAAAAAGAGAAAAGTGCCAAGTGTAGGAACAGGCAGATAGTCCAAGTGGTGAAGGGAGGCATTGATTTAAGGAGTTACTCTAATAGGTGATACAGTGTCTATGAATTTATTATTAGGAGGCACAAATTGCCAATAGTACAACCCATTTTTCTTCATTTCACATTAGTGAGCAGACAAGCCATGTAATCGCCTTGAAGGAGCAGTCTTGCAAGCAAACAAAGGGTGTGGCTCATAATTTCTCATTGATGTTTAAATGGCTTGCTCTTCCCAATGATCAGGGCACACATGGGTAATTTGTAAAAAAGGGCACCAAAAGGCCTCCTTCCTTCCTCTATATATGGTAGACTTGTCATTTGGAAAAGGGATCTTTTCACATTTGTAAGGCGAAGCCCTGGCAAATTTTCACTTGAAATCAATAAACATATTTTTACCTCTATTCTAGTTAGATATCTCTGTGTGTGTCTGAGTGTTAGTTTATGTTTAGTCATTGCTTCTTAATGCTTCCATAGGTTTAACACCAACACACCTGGTGTCTATAAGGTGCCATTTTTGTAGGTGATAAGGAGAGCTGTATTTGGAAGTGTAGAGACAGAAGAAACTACTATATAGTGTGCCTTCCTATAACACCTTTGGTGAGTCTCTATTTTTTTTTGTGTTCCATTAAATCCTCCCTGTTAAGCTTCCTGTAACCTAGTCCTTCCACCAGTTTGAAGTGTACATATGTCTTTATCTGGCTTCAAGTGTGAGTGTGAGTAGTTCGAATCATTTGGTGCATCACCTCTTTTTGAGTAGTTTTGTTTTCCTATAATCCTTCTCCCTTTTCGCCCCCCCATTAAATATCTATATACCTATATTAGCACTTATTAGAAAAACTTAGATGCATTAAAGGGAGCTAGCCCTTACCTAGAGACTCTCCCCTCTAGCTTCACCAGTCCCACAGGCGAGAGGGGAGTTTCCATTATTGCGTGTGGAAGGCAAGAGCTCGGCCTCCTGCCCTAGGTGCAATCCACTACGTCAACAATATGGTACTATATAATATGCCCCAAATAACCTTCTAGAGTAAGTCTTACAGTGTGAAGGTTTTTCAAGAAATATCTATCACAACAAATGTAATGTAACAAGAATATGCACAATAACATATTGTATAAGCTAGTCCAAAATAGTTAGCACAACATCCCATAAGCAACATAAACACATAGTGTCCACCTATTAAAAAAATATCAACCTTATAAATCAAAACCAAGGTTCCACAACATAGATCATTGTAGCATAATAATTGTAGCAAGTGTATGCAACATCTCATTTATTAAGAGATCTAATTTCCATATGGAAATATAACTTATTTTTAGAATTTTTTTTTGCAAGTGTAATCCATTCCTCACAACAATAAATCAAGGAAGCCTCCCTACAAGGGCCTTCCACTGAGGGAGAGTGACCATCTACTATGTAATTACCCTTAATTGAACTCAAAATAAGAAAACTGATATTCTTAGAAAACATGGACATGTGTGTCCCTAGACCAAACATGAGAGGATTACACTAACAAATGGGATAGGAGGTGATTTTGATGGAAAAATCAATATGATTTTCATCATAAGAAACTATAGCCAACAACACCAAGACATTTTTATCTTTTTTATCAGTAGGGGACTCTAAAAAATGAAAATAGGAGTTAATCTTAACATATTAATGGTGTAATTTATCCCATTTAAAATAGGTATCATGTGTTACTCACTCAATCTTATTTTCTATATAAGACACCTTATTTTATGGGCATGAAGCCACCATGTGCCCTTGGGTAAAATAAGGCATGCATAAAAATTTCACTTAATCATATTCTAATTATTATTTCCAAATGCACTCACCAACCTCAAGATAAATCTCATATAATAGGTCCCCTAATAGATCCAATTCAAAAAAATACACGTAAAATTAGGTCGGGAGTGGAGATAAATTTTAGGAGGAAAAGAGTGAAACTTGATCAAGGTGTTATTAATAGATCTTAGGTAGGAGGGCATCCATAACTATAAGTGAATGTTAATCATCCTAACTCAAATAAGGTCAATTGAGATGATATCAATATAATGGTTAAATGTGGGATATTAGTGTTTCATATAAAACATTTCCCTATCTTCCACAAATTCACAAACCATTATAAAAAATCTTTGTGTAAAAGGGTAAATGAAAAGTTTATCAAAAAAAATGGATCCTATTTCTTTTAAATCTAAGACTTAAGTTCACCAAGGCTAGGCAAAACATGTGGAATATAAAAAATAGCTTGTGATCTACATAATTTTCCTCTGCCATATTCACATTCACCCTCGTCTCTAAGATAAGAATCAAATTTTATTTATACATTTGATTGGTAAGATGAACAACATAGTTACAATTCCATGTTCTATATTAAAAGTGTGTTGTAGTTTTAAGCTTCATATTTGAATCTAAACTTGATCCCAATGCATTTTCAACATGTCGATCAGCTTTTGGATCAACAACACCATTAATTAGGTAGGGATTTGCATGCTTAAGCTTAGATCTAGGAGTGTTACAAGAGATATATTCCAAAATGTTTAATTCATACCATAGATTTATGTGGATAGGAATGAGGAGATCAAATTAATGGCTTTTTGACTACATAACCAAGGGTTACAATCACCAATTAACACATAACTAGACACAAGACTTAAACTTGAAAACCCAAAATGCACTATCTTTATTGAATGAATGGCAAAGATGATTGATATTGTATTACAAACACACATCCCATAAAATTAGTATGAATATATTAGAATATCTTTTTCTCATTAACTGGTCACCCTAGCAAGCTCCACAAAGTTTATTCCCCCCCTCTTATTTTTCCCTGCTCTCTAGAAAATAAAAATTTCTCCAACAATTATTCACATCTCTCTCTAACTAACTATCTACCCCTTACAATACTTCTTCAAATATCCTCTTATTAGTGTTCATATATTTTGGGGTCTCTTCGGGTTCCTTTGCCTTTGGAAAATGGTCCACACATCTTTTTTTATTTCTAGGCAATTACTCTAAATTTTCTTCCTTCACGAGTTAAACTGCTATAATGGTTATAAACCACCATGATGGTTTCATAACATACAAGAAATTAAGATAAACATTTATAAAAATACCATCTAAATTAAGTGGTAATTTTATCACCAGTCCCAAAAGTTTTAATTGACCTCTAGAAGAAGGCTGAAAGTATCCCTAGTTGGAATTTCTGATTTATTATAGTCTTGGTGATGTTATTGAGACTGTTATGGATCAGCTTTGATTCACACAATTTTTTCAGCATGTCATAAAAACATACATAAAAGTGCACAAACCTCAACCTATTATTTTAGTTGATACAAAATTATTTGTGGACCCATATGTTCTTATATCATACACCCTAGGTAATGAATTTTCCATGAGATCATATTCATAAACCTTATGTGATATCTTCTATTACTGTTCCATACTTAGAAACCTTAGACATATTCATCCAATTAACATCTTCATCTAATTTGTTATTCCACCTAACCAAATACTTCTCATACTCCTTGTCTCTTTCTTTTTTTTTTGACTCTTTTATATAGCGCCATTCCAATTTCTTCCATTACTTTCTCAAAAGACCATTATATCCAAATTTTAATTGCAAAATCTGAACATGCTTCCTCATCACTTATATGTCCCCATTTTATGGGTATAATCTACTATGTTAAAGACATGAAATATGACAACGAAATTTGGTAGCTCTATCTCATATGCATTTACTAAAAATTTCCTTAGAATCATACAATGCCCAATCTTATTCCATTTGACCTTTTTGTACATCCTTTTAGGTAACTTTTCCTTGTGGAAATGTGTCACAACCAAGTCATCTAATTGTAAATATTTTTATCTTCTTTTCTAATCTGGACACTACTTATATATCAACACATTTTTATCCAACCTCTCTTCACTTATCTATGCACATCATGCATATGTGATGCTTGATCCTCTACTTCAGCACTTCTTATACTCACACAAGTTTCTTCTTTAAATTTTAAAATGCCTTTAGGGTTACAACCATGCACATTATGAAAATGACTCTTTGTTTTAATTCCATTTACCAAGTTGCTATAAATAAATTTATCTTATGGGAAGTCATATCCCAATGTTTAGGCTTGTCTCCTACCAATCATCTTAGTAACTTTTTGAGATTTATATTTACTCCCTTTGTTTACTAAGCATTTTTGGATGATATATTGAACTAAAACTCAATCTCGTGCCCAAATTTATTCACAATGTTATCCATAACTTCCCAACAAACTTTGTATCCCTATTTGAGATTAAGATATTAATTAAACCATGAAATATCACTATCTCCTTGAAAACTAATTTGGAATTTTGTGTGGCATCACTTGTAATCTTACATTTTATGATGTGTGCCATATTTGAAAATATGTTAACAATAATGAATATAGATTCATTGTCTCTTTTTGTTATTAGCATCCCAAGAACAAAATCTATGCTTATTTCTTCCCATAGACTCTTTAAAATTAGTAAAGGATGATACAAGCCTACATTCTAACTTTTCCCCCTCACATGTTGGAAAACTCTACATCCTTGCACAAAAATTCTCACATCAACACCCATCTATGGCCAATAGTAACTCTTATCAGGTCTCACCAATGTTTGATCAACACCAAAGTGACTAATTAGGCATCCATTATGTTTCTCTCTTATCAATTTCTCTCATTGGTTCTTGAGGCATACACATTTATTGTCTCTTAAACAATAAATCATTTTACAAAAATTATTCTAATAATTGATTTTTATCTAGGCTAGTTAGATTTTCACATATTTCCATGCATCTCAAAGACCTGAATCTTCCTCATTCACCTCCTTCATTGAGTCAAACCCAGATACTTTCACTCTCATCTCATTCATCATAATAAATATCCTACTTACATCATCTATAGCTCTGTTTGACTTGTCACTTCCATGATTCAACACAGATGAATAAGTTTTAAGAAACTCCACCCACTTTATAAGCTTTTAATTTAGCATATCTCAAATGTTTATGAGATGCAATACTTTATTATTCATGCACAACACAAACACTTTGGGTAAAAATTAATCCCTCCACTTCTTAAGAGATCATACCATAGCATACAACTCTTGATCATAAATAAAATATGAAAATTATTCTCTATTAAAATTGTCCACTTCAACTCTTTCCTATCACCTTTCATTATTATTGTGATGGGTTCACATGTTTCACTAAAATTTTTAATAATTTTTTGATATAAACTATCCAATCCATGAAAGATTCTTGTTTCAAACATGCTTCTAGGTGATGACCACTCCACAATATCTCTTACTAGATAGATCAAATCTTCCTTAATGAAGAAATATTTATTCAAGATGACTAGACAGTTATTCTTCTTCAACCTTTGAAACATAGACCTCATATGTAACAAATGTTCTTCTTTTATACTACTAAAAATAAAAATGACATCTAAATAAACAATAAAAAACTTAACCAAGTAAGACTTCAGTACTTCATTCATTAAACTCATGAACATGCTTGGTGCATTGGATACTTCAAATGGCATAATTATCCATTCATACAACCCATTTGTGTAGGAGCATCCAAGGTGTACATTCAATTTGCCTCATCAAAACAAAAACAAAAAATAGAATTTTTCAATAAGTGGTCTCAAGTTACATAATGGATTCATAGAATTCACATTAATAAAATTTGGGTATCATGAGGACAGAGGATCACATGGAGCACAATCGAGGTCACATGGTCACATTCCCATGTCACAACTCTAAATTAATTTGTATCAATGGTCACACACATTTTCCATCACAACTCTAAGTTATAATGTTGGGCCATGCACACATTATTTCTCAAGTCTTTAAATTCAAAGGGACTACATATCTCTATGTGTTTGTAGCCACTTTAAGTTCCTAATTTTAATGATGGCCATATTCTCCATGTTTTAGGGAGACCCCACATACACATATCTTTATATATTCTAAGGTGGCTATCAAAACACTAAGTTTTTGTGACTTAATCTACAATCCCATGAAGATCACCAAACCTAACAAGTTATTCACTAGTTTGTAAATCCAAACAAGTTAATGATAAGCTAATATAGTTCATGGGATGATGGATTTATGGGTAGTGTTCTCATGCTCACGGGGTATTATAGTGATAAAATTGAAAATAAAACACATTACCACCTTTAAAAAAATTATGTTTAAGCCATGGGTCTAGGAAAAAATGTGAACAACTAGATATTAGATATAATAAATATAGGAGTCTATGGAGACCTTGGATATAATGAGGAGAATTTGGATCCCCTTAAGTAGAGGTCTTGGGATTATGACGTGTGGAATGATCACGTATAACATGTAATCATTATTCATGATTTGGTCACAACAAAAAAAGCGTGACACAAAGATCTTCAACATGGTAACACTAATTTAGGCATTTAGGCTCTCATTCAAAAGACCTAAAAGAGAAATTTAAGTTTGTGATGATCACAAGGAAGATAGCTAATGCTTGTGTTTTTTGTTCATCCAAAAAAAATTGGAAGATAGATAAAATATCAAAAATGCCAAAAATTATGGAAAAAGTAGGATGAGGGATCTCATGCAAGCATAAAGTGGATTCATGACAAGATAAAATAGAGCATAGATCAAGCAAGAGTCAATATTAGAATATTATTGTAAGATAATTAGAAGATTAACAAATTAGTATAATTGATAACAAGAGATATCTCAAGAAAGAAGTAGATATTTAACCCTATAAGTGTAAATTGATATTTTAATCTCAATTTCTTAATAGTGATGTAATGTTGTCTTTTAATTAACAATTGAATGTGTTGTCTTTATTTTGTGTTTGGGTTTGTTTGTTTGAGAGTTAGAGGGTTTAATTTTGAGGAGTGCAAAATCCATATATTTGACCCCATGTACCTCCCATCTTTTAGTGCCCAAAATTATACTAGAGCAATTAGGCCCTTGTCAGTAAAAATGCCTAAGTCCAAACTAGTTTGAATATCAATGTTTAAGTCATTAGCCCCAGTCTTGTCTCTATGTTTTCCTTTAAAAATTTGAATTTATGTTCATAATTTTCCAAGTCCTTTATATTGATTTTGTTGGGTGAAAATGTTCCTTCCCTTCAACCTTTCAAGCTTTTTGCATAAACACAATGACTGATGAAAACCAAGTCTTCAGATATTTTGCCTAGGATAAAAGCTTGAAAGACTTATTTTCATCAAACATTTTATCCACTTTAAAGGTTTTGAAATAATCTTATGCCTTATATTTTTGGTCTTAATTGTTTTTTATTTATTTATGTCAAACTTTTTATCCACAACAAAGAGTTTTATGGGCGCTTTCTGAAGATGCAGGACATTTTTGATAGTTCCAAAGGAATTGTGGGGTTTGACCAAAGGTTTTATGGTGGGATGATTCATAGTGAGAAGTAGTAATGTAGTCGAGCCTCTTTGTATGCATAGATTTTTTGGCTTGTACTCAAATAAAAAATGTTCTAGGACCCCAAATGAAATTGTTGTGTTGCACTTTCGACATGTTTTAGTGACTGATGTGAGGAATTACATAATGAGTCAAATGAAAGACATGTGGTTATCTCAAGGGACTCCTGTGACTATTTTTAGGGCTCAGTAGGATATTTCACCCTTCCCCATATCAAGAAGGATAGTGTAAAGGTGAAATTTTGGTTGAGAGTCCAAGCAAGCATCTAAGTTAGACACATGGTAGCTCCTCGGGGCCTTTAACCTTTTGATGGTCAAGGTTAAAAAGGTCCTCGAAGGCCTGAATACCTATATTTGCAAAGAAAAGTGATGCCACATGGTAGCTCCTTAGGTTATTTTAGATTTTGGGCCCTTTTTGAAGATTGCCCCACTTACTTCTAGGTGAAAAAAGTTTAAAAGGTCCCTGAATGCTCATATTTTTAAAGTCAAATGATGACACTTGGCATCCCATGAGGAGCTCAAGGCATATTTCATCACTGCACCATAGGAAATAATGAGTGAAAAAGTGAAAAAGTCCATGGAGGCTTGAAAAGGTACCATAATAGAATGTTTGCTTATATGGGTCCACGTGTTACAAGGAGAATTGCTCAGCATGAAGGAAATACTTACACATTATCCTTCCTATTATCAAAAAAATCTTAAGTGATTAAAGAGGGTAGTTGGAAAATAGTCATTATGCTTTGAAGCATTAATGGCAACCCTAATTTCAAAATACAAAGGATTATAAATAATGCATTTGCCTTCATTTGCATTTACCTTTTGTATTCAAAGATTTTATTTGTGCCTTTGATCTATTTATGTTCCCTAGCTATGTGCAGTGCCAAAGAGTGATTATGCTGAATTATTCACAAATTTTAGCTTTAATTGTGTGTAACCCTCTGGATTAGCAATAAGTGTTCTTTAGCCTCCTTATGTTGTGTTATTTAAGAGGAGTTTGAAGGTATTTCAAGGGTGGTTTCAGTGAAGTATTTATTCAAATTCAAAGTATTTCACTAGAGAGTTAGGGAAAATGATAACACCTTCAACATCTATAAAGAGCAATATCATCTCCGTCTTAGATGAAACCAAAGCTATAGATGTTTAGGGTTTAAATTGTGTGGACCTATTGAATGTCTTATAGCATCCAGACCCTCTTCTAGTAGTTGTCAACCTTGGCATGAGTTACATCACCCCTGTAGGAGTATTCCCCTTGGCTACCCTATACCTAGAATTAGTTATTGCATGTGCTTGAGTATATCAACCAAACACTAGGATCATCATCGATGGTAGCTAGTCGATTATTTGCTCTTTCACTCTTATGGCCCTCAACACCATGCTCAGGATTCCTCCCCATCTTGAAAGTATTACACTCTTCCTGGAAGAATACCAGGAGTATGTTGAGAAGAATGATAAAGTAATATGGGATATTATCAACTCCTGTTGGTTAGCCAAGAAAAGGCAAAAGGTCTCCAAAATGTCTAAAAGTCTAAAATTTGTGGAATTTAATGAATTGCCCTAGTATGTCATTACCATGGTAGCAAGAATTTATGGGATGCCTACCATAGATAAATTTGAGACTTGAATGTTCTTAATCTTAATATGTGTTAGAGTAATAGAAGAAGCTAGACTAGGCTACCATTCTAAGTGACAACCTGCATAAACAGATGATGCAGCTCAAGGTAGCAATTCATTTAAACAAGAGATTCATATGAACATTATATATGTCTTCTTACCTAAATATATAGCCTAGTACACAATAAGACATTCTAAGGTCTCACCAAGAATCCCAATGGAATGAGAATTTATGACGTTTATATTGAAATAACTCTAGATGGTTTCAACAAAAAAAAAATTAGGGTTTACAATTATTTCTTCAACACTATGATGAGTGTCTTCTTTCCTCTGATGATCCTTAATATAATGTCTAAGGTGGCCAAAGAAATAATTGATAAGTATGGCACCTCATATATCCAATTTAGGATATTCACTTATATTAGGATAAGTGGTTACTCAGGTTCTTTGCATAAATTACTGAGATACTTAGATAATAGATTGGTAGTGATTAAATTGAGCTGATAGATAGTGCCCCTGCATGAGATGATTGTGGCAAAAAAGATAAATAATCCCTTCAAGTTTCTAGTTGAGATTAGACACTATTCATGTCCTTCTATGACCAAAACAAAGGGTATGGAATAAGAGATGGGCCAGTATGTGATTGACAAGATGACACCCAAGCCCAACTCTGATATCAAATGGTTGGTGAACATAGAAACCAATGTAATTATACATCAATCACATTATGAAGACATCTGGTCATATTTCACTACTAAGAAATATGTCAAAAAACTAGATTATATGAGTCTAATAGTGCAAGAGGTTTTTGCTTAAAATATTGCTCCCATCCCTAAGGACATAGCGAATGATAATAGGACACTATCTATAGTGTATAATAAATCTAATATTGAATCCTAGACCATTTATTAGGTGGACTTCACTGCTAAGGAGAGTGATTCCATTCCATGGAGAGCCTTTGAAATCATGAGGAGAACCTTTAAGTGGTTAAAGGAACATGGGGTTAATCTCGGTGCTTATGATACCCCTACCCTCCAAGAACTCAAACAAGTTTGAGAGCTACAAGGTTTCCTCTCAGAGTATAGTGGTGATCCTTTAGCTCCACCACCAATAATGAAGGGCAAAGAGAAGTGCAAGCTTGGTGATGTTGACTTCACCAAGCCAATTGATGTGGATTTAACAATAGTATCATGGTCCAAGGCAATATTAACCTTCTCAAAGTTAACAAGTTTTTTGGAAAATTGGGATAAGGTTATTAATAGGGAGGTTACATTCACTAGTGCCACCTCCATATCCATTTTGACAGAGGGATCCCCAACAATGCCAGCCATTCTAGTAGCCATCCCAATGGCCAATCTAGTTACTATTTCACCTGCTCCACCAGTGTAGTAGCCACTAGTTTCCACTCCCCCAAATATATATTCAAGGAAAAGAGAAGGTGAGGAAGAAGGAGAACAGCCTAAGCAAAAGATAATTAAGATGGATCTACAACCTCCAAGTGGATTTCCTATGAATAAGAAGGTTATGTTTAAGGACTTGCCTTCCAAGGAACTCCCCATAAATAGAAAAGAGGATCAATCCTCATATGCCTAGAGGTTGAGGGATATGAGTGACAAAGAAGATTTAGATGAAGATAGGCCCATTACTGAGGTGATGAAGAAGCAGTGTGTGTTCACTCCTTTGCAAGTAATAACTAGGCAAATAACTCTAAGGGAAAGACCCCAGACCCTAGTGAAGGCCCCCATGACGGGGTTATTTACAAAAGAGGGACCCTTAGGAATAGAGAGTAAAGGTAATGAGGAAGATTTTTTGACCTCAAATGATCCTCTATCTTTTGACAATGTTGTATAGGTTGGAGTTGAGGCAACCACGCAAGCTCAAGCCCCTTAGGAGAAGGAAGCAGTCTCATTAGATACAAAGGCATTTATTTAAAATGTCATCACCCAATCACCAAGCCAAAGTGATCAAGGTAGTGCTAAAGAATTGAATAAATTTAATGAAAGAGCTGAAGTAGAGCTAGAGCAACATATTCAAGGCACCACTAACTTTGAAGTGGTGGTTGAGAAAGAAGGATTATATGTAGTTTTGAAGGTATCACAAGATGTCCCTTCCCATCCAAAGGTGTTGAGTTTAGCACCAGAGGAGAACACAAATGCAAAGGAAGGTGGGGGAGCAAACCTGCCCACCCATTCAAAAATAAATAAGGAATTAGATCAATTAAATGAAGATGTTGAATAGGGATTTTTAGGAAGTGTTACTTTAATTGAAGTACCTTGAGGTCTCCTTCCTTGCATCAAGGTTCATGATCCAGCCCAAAATAAAGGTTCAGAAGCCATGATTGGTGGAGATTTTCCTGAGGGTAGTAAGGAAACCACCATTGCCTCATTTCTACCTAAAACTCAAGTAAATAAAGATGGTGAAGTGGTTGTGGAACCTTCTAGTCAGCCCACGATATAAGGGATCTCCATTGACAAATTGATCAAGGAGTATCACCAATTCAGAGTAGATTTTGGAGTGTTGGAGTAAATTGAGCCAAACCCTAAAGGAGAAGCTAGAGAAGATAAAAGAGGTGGAGAGGAGTTGAAAAGTGATGAAGAGACTAAGTAATTTATGTTGAGTTCATAGCCCATTCTTATGTTACTTCCTACACCAGGTACTCTAATGACACCACCTTTTAATGTCTCAAAGCTTGCATCAATGTCCAGTACATCAATGGGAATTCAAACTAGACCCTTCTCTGGGTTGAATAATAGGTCAAACAAAAAAAGGGCATCATGAGAAAAATTGGGGAGATTGGTGTGGTTAAGATTGCTTACGCATATAAGGCCAAGCCCCTCAAGAAGGCCAAGACACACTACTGAACTACATTCACTATTAGAAGAGAGAGGAATATGGGGATAGCCATTCCTCCACAAGATGCTCCCCTTGAGAGTTACACTATCTACAGCTACAAACTAAGGGAGCCATCAAGGAATGAGATAAAACATAGCTCATAGGTTTTGGTGAACATGATGGCTCATAGAATGGATAAAGACAAAGCCACCATGGAGGTGTTGAAGGTAGAAAACTAGGCTATGATCTAGTACTTACACAAGTTACTGAGTGAGCCTAAGGTAGTAACTCTAACTACCAGTGTTACTCTGGGTTCTCTCCATCTCTCATTTGCATTATTTGACTCTAATCAGATCGATGAATTAAGGACTTGAGGATGAGAAACAAAAAAGTGGCAAGAAGACTTGGGCACTAGGGTTGAATAAATATTCCACTTATCATTTAAATGCTTGAACAACATAGTGGTCAATAAAAGGGAGCATGATACTCAGATGTTTATCTATGAAATAGATATAAAGAAGTGAGAATAAGCTTAATAAAAGATAGATGAGGTTTGTAAGATGGGTGAAAATACTTTTATCATAAAAAAGATCATTACTCCAATTGATCACAAAAAGCCCAAGGAATGTCAACTGGTAATCAAGCATCGACTGATGATGCTCAAAGATGACATCTTCGATTTAAAAGAGAAGAGTAATCCCTTAAGACTACAATAAAAGAGATAGATGTCATGCTGGGAAAGATGGTAAGCCTTGATGAAGTAAATGATTTAGGGGAAGAGGTAATATGCACTACTCTGAAAAACTTCATTAATGCATCACAAGAGTCTGTTGATGTTAATAAGATAAAGTAATTATTGTCACTTGAGAAATATTGTGACCATCTTAAATAACTCATTAGATGAAAGCTAACCATGCTTAGAATATTATCATCTGGCTCAAGGATTATAGAGTAAAATTCAAATACTAAGTAGGCCTCGACCAAGTGAATCTCACCCCAATGTTCAAAGAATATACCAGGTATAAGAATAGGTTAGCAAAGGACTCTATTATCTAAATTGACTCTGAAACATAACTAGATATTTTAGTTTCTTTTGAGCTGGCACCATTTCTCTCTTCTTTTCTCTCCCTTATTTTTTCTCATTTCCCATTGGGAAACCATTGTACATCACCCATTAGTGGAATTTCCCTTTCAAAGTTAGTTTTTGTGTAATCATGTGCATAGAAAAGGGATGTTTTTATTTGTTATGCAAGAGGACAAAGGTTTGTTTTGTCCCTTACAAGATCTGCCTCTATGTAGATAACTAAAAACATTCTACTGAGGTGAAGGATCAATATTGTCATCATCACAAGAGCACAAGCATAATTTGAGGAATTATGTTTGTTACAAGGTCTAACAGACTCTAGTACTATGAAGGAATATTCTAGTTAGAGCATCTTTAGGAATATGTTAGGCTTATCTCAATTATATAAGTAAAGGGGGTTTGTCCCTTTACAAGGGTTGATTAAATTTTTGAGTTAAGAGTTATAACCTTAAATAAGTTCTCTCTGTGTAATACTTCTGGTGTTAAATAGATTTCTAATGTAAAATCATTAGAAAGCTTTGACCACATTGTCTCCCTTGTCACAAGATTTTTTTGCATAGTGTCAATCTGTTATCTTATTTTAAACACATTGTACTCATTTTCAGTTCAATTAATAAATAAAATATGTTCATGGTTTCTATTCTCGTTTTGTTGTTGAAGTACAGTGCTCTATTTTACATGCTCAGTTAATTGGTGATCTGATGTATTCATTTTTATGTCGGTCATTTAGAGTGTATATCTAGATTGTAAAATCCTTTTTGCTTTGAGATATGGGAATAGGATGTTAATATACTTTTTAAGGGTAGTCCTAGGCTCATGGATTCAATTAGAATGGGTTCTTGAAGGATATCATTTGTGTATGATTTAAGTTTTGTTTGTTTCAGATATGTGGTAAATTTGTTGGTAAAGGCAACATAGCAATTTATTTGAACTTCTTTGTGCTCATCTATTAACCCTCCACTTTAATTTTTGCTAACTAATAATTTTGTTCTACCCTATTTTACCCTACATATAACACATCCTTTACATATTTGAAGTGTTATTTGCCTGCATATGCATAAATATTATATATCTAGCATGTGTTTATATTTTGTGTGTTAAATATTTGCATTGCAATATCTTATTCAACTATCTGTTATTGAACATCCTTAATAATGAAGGTTGAAATCATATTCATATATATCTTTAGTAGCTTGTGTCTAGCCTAGAACATTTGCTCATTCTATGTGACAACCCCTTCCCAGGTGGATTGAGTAAGTTTGGTTGTGTTCTGATCATATTTGTATTCCATTACGCTAATAATGCCCATGGACATTGAACTTTAGAATCTCTCCATGTGAGTGAGCTACCCCTTAGGTCCTCTCACCTTTGTTTAGTTAGATCCAACATTAGTAGGGAACTAACCATACCCTTTGTAGGTGCCTCTCAATCATTTTCTCCATTTGGTCTTTTCTTGATGTTAAACCCTTCCTTGGATACAATGACATATTAAATAGGTTTTCCATCTTTGCTTTCCATTTCTCTCAAGTGTGAAAGGCCGAATGATAGAGATATACAATTGGGAACCAACATCCTTCTTGTGCCATTACCAGAGACCAAACCTGTGTTACCAAGAATACTTGTTGAGAGCTATAAGTGTTTCATTTATTTCCTTCTTTATTGTTACTACATCAAGTTCTTGATCGTTGATTCATCAACATCTTTATAGCCTTTCTTAGTGACTCCACTAGTGATGTTCATTTATGTGTTATAAGAACTTTTACAATGTTCCTAGTATTATTTTTAGTGTTTGAAAGTTTCCACCCTATCAAGTGTTGTTAGTATTTATTTATTTTTTGGTCTAGAAGTTTGTGCTTCTAGTGGTGACTCTATTATATCAAGGTTTAAAGATTAGTGTCTACTATATGTACTCTTCTCTATCTTGAAGAGTTTTCTTTAGATCTACAAATCTAGAGGGTACTAGGTCTTCCTTTTAGAAAGATCCATCTAAAGAGCTTGTCCCTAAGTTAAAAGCTCTATCTAGAAGGAGACAAGTGTGGAAGCCTATTGTAGGCCAACACTTAGGAAATTAAGTAAGACTTGATTAGTTTATCCCCCATTATATTTACCCTCTTTTCTCAAATATCCCTTTGGTTTAAGGATATCAGAGTGCATCAGAGAAATTTGAGCTCCCTACAAGTCAAGCTCCTTCTCCCCAAAGAAGTCTTTCTCATCTTGCTAGGCTATTAAGGCTTCATTCTATTTCTTCTCCTTCAAGTCCACCTCATTGTATTCATTCTCAATCATCTCCTAGTTCATCTTCATCTTCATATTTAGAGATAGGAGACCATGATCTGAGAAGGAGGATGTTTAATGTGGGAAATGGCAATGATGGAGAAGAAGATCAAGGTATGGCTAATAGATGCAGACCATTTGTGATCCCAAGATTTAGACCTATCAACTTCAATGGTATGCCTAGTTTCCCTAATGAGGTTCCCAAAAAAGTTACAAATATATTGCCTAACTTTCAATCAAATAATGCAGTGTATGGGGAACAACATTTGAAAGCCTTCTTAAATGTTATTGAAGATTATGAAATAGATCTTGAAGATGTATGTATAAAGCTCTTTATGAACACACTTGAGGAAGAGGCTTGAGAGTGGTTCAAATCCCTTCCTAATGGATCCATAAACCCATAGTAAGTGATGATTAATGCATTTAAGATGCAATTTGGTGATAGCATTGATCCCAAATTCTTAATTACCGAATTTGAAAGCCTCAAGAAGAATCCTAATGAGTGTGTTAAGTATTTTTATTATAGATTTAGTAAAGTGTTGAGAAGGCTGCCAAAGGACATCAAACCTAGTGGTGTTACTTATTTGATTAGGTATTGTGATGCATTTGACAAGAAGGTAACCTATTGTCTCAGAGATAAATCTCCAACAAATCTGAGGATGCCTTTTAATTTGGCTATCCAAATAGAGAATAACATCAAAGCTATGGGTAAGCCTTTGAACAAGAGGGATAATGTCAAGCTAGTGAACCCAAAGAAGCCTCAAGCCTCCCATAAAAGTTTAGATCTAGAGGAAACTATGAAGACTCTAGCCACTATTGTGAAAGAAATCTCTTACAAGTTGGCCAAAGCAAAAAGGGGTTGTCTCAGGGTTCTTCTAACCATGATGATAGGAGGGATCACAAGAGGGAGGAAATAAATCATCCCAGGGATCAAGGTTAAGGAAGGCTAGCTTTCCAAAGTAGGAATAATGACAAGTGAAAGGGGCTTTCAAGGAATGATAAACATGAAAGAAATCAAAACTAGGGGAGTGGAAGGGAAGTACCATATCCTTTAACTACAAAGGCTAAAGTAGTCAATTTTGATATCAATTGGTGTGATAAGTGATTCCTACCTCATCCTCCATGTAGCATAACTAATAGTGATGATCAAGGTGTGGAAGAATTTGAATCTGCATATGATGAAGATGATATTTACCTTATTGATTTCCAACAGATGCAAAGTTACATTTTGCAAGAGGAAGTTGTGAGTGTTTCAATTGTTCTCAATTTTGAAGACACTCTAGCCTATGAACATTTTACTTTCCAACTTAGTGAACCAAAAGTGATGTTTACCTCTCCATCTATATATTTTATGAGTGCTACAATTGCTCAAGAATTCTAGAGAGCATGTGAAAAGGTAAGGGTCCTAACCCCAAATTTCATCTGTGAAGTAAATATGATGCATGAGTATGAATTGCATGTTCATGATTTTGAGTTTCTAAGATTAATGATGAAATAAAAATATGGAGATTCACCTCCATCGATTGAGGACTGATAATTGATGATCCACTTCACAATTACCCAAGAGAATAAAGAGTATAATTTGAGACGTGAAGATCAAAAAACTCCTCCAAAAGATAAAGACTTTGTTGCCCCTAAAGCAGAGACTAAAGAAAAAGAGACCAAAAGAAATAAGGAGCTCTAAAGTTCCACCAAGCCTAGTTATGCACCTTTCAATGCTGAGTCAAAAGGTACCCAAGCCAAGAATATAACTCCCCTATTGTCTAGTATTCCCAATAAGAATGAGCCCAGGAAGCCTCCCTTAAAAATTAAAGTTAAGAATGTGGGTTTACCTAATTCTCTCCCCCTGACTCTTGAGGGGTGTATCCCAAATGAAAGTATCACTAGTCTACCTAATAACACTCCTTTCCCAAATATATAATTTATGACATGGCCCATTTATTGAGTCAACAAAAGGTCCCAGTGCCCTTTGTAGAATTTCTTAGAATTCCATAGCATAGGAAAAGAGCTTTTGAGTGTTTAGGATTTACTGAGAAATTTACTACCAATGAGATCATTGAAACTGAGCCTTCTCTCACTTCCCCTGTGGAAAGTGAGAACACTTCAGAATCCCCTAAACATCACTTGGAGGTGTATTTGGGAACAACATTGGTATAGAGTTAGAGGGATGTCAACCCATTCTATACCACCCTATTGATTAACAAATTAATTATCCATAATTGCATGTTTGACTCTGGTACATCTTGTAACATTATGCCATTGGTTGTGTTAAATGAACTCTGCATAAAAATAAGTACATCATATGGGTGATGCCTCACCATGGATTATAGATAAGTACATATTGTTGGTCTGGATAAAGGACTGGTGATGTAGCTCGCACAATACCCTAAAATTTTATTTAGTATGGATGTTGTTTTTGTGGATTGTCTGCTAAAATGGGGTAAGTTGTCTAAAAAATGAGCTGCTAGTATTGAGGGTAGTGTTTAGATGGACTTATCCTATACCACTATACTTCTAGATGGGAAGATGGTTCACCTAAATCAGGAGTGATAAATGTTCCATGTCTTAAAAGATCCCAAATACCAGTAAAATGAAGTGTTATATGTGGATACAGACATTGGAAATTTTATGGGGAGTGTTGACTACGAGGAACTACCTCTTGAATTTGGCTCTATAGATGAAGACTCCATCTAGACTATGCATTTTTATGGAGCATGTTAAAACAATGGAAATGGATCAAGGGTTATCTTCTATACCCCTAATGGCCAAGCTTAAAGATACTCTTTCCAATTATATTTTGAATGCACTAAAAATATTGTAGAATATGAAGCACTCTTGATTGGCCTTTAGATCGCTTATTAATATGGACTCAAAAGGTTGTTGGTTAAGGGTGATTCAAAATTAGTGGTGAAGCAGGTCCAAGCTATTTACACCATGAATCACAAAAGATTAAATCAGTATAAAAATGTTGTATGGGACTGCTTGGAATGGTTCAATGCTTTCAATATTGAGTATCATGCCTAAGATCTTAATCAAGTGGTAGATACTCTTGTAAAGAGGGCTGTAGAGTTTTAAGTTGAACATAGAACTCCCTCTTGTGAATATGAGGTAGAGGTTCTAGTAAGGCCTTTTGTCCTCAACAACATTGATCATTGGTAAGTCTTTGATGATGATGATCAAATACAAAGGTTTCTATGTTGTATAGATGAGTTTGAAGGAACCATTACAGATATGGATTCCATGGTGTAGGTATGTGATGGGAAAAAAACCCTATTTGAAAAAGAAGTTATCTAATTGAAGACTGATACTATCCCTAGAGCATTGGTTAGTCTTGAAGCATCCTTTGACAGAGCTGACAGAGTTAAATCTAGAAACATTTTTATATCAAAGGATGTATGATATTAACATCAGGACTAGGGACAATCCAAAGAAAATTTGGGTCAGCGCTCACCTGAGCAAGAAAGATAAGGAAGCATTTATCAAGCTTTTGATAAAGTACCAAGACTATTTAGCATGGTCATACTCAAAGTTGAAGGCTTATAGGGAGGATTTGTTCCAACATGTTATCCCCTTTTAGCCTAGTATGAAACCATTCTACCAAAAATAGGAGCCTATCAATCCCATCTTGGCCACCAAGATGTAGGAAGAACTCAAGAAGTTAAGGGATGGTTGGATCATTCAACCCATCATTTATTCATCATGGGTGGTTAATCTAGTCCCTATGAGAAATAAAAATGAAGACATTTGACTCTATGTTGATTTCCAAAATTTGAACAAGGCTTTGCTCAAGGACAACTATTCATTGCCTAAATGGACAACATACTTCAAGATATTACTGGTTCTAAGTTGTTTTCAAATTTAGATGGATTTTTTGGATATAACCAGGTAATAGTGAAAGAGTATGAAAGGTCTAAGACTATTTTCACTACCCCATGGGGCACCTATGTATATATCTATATGCCTTTTAGCTAGATGAATGCATGTGCCACCTTTTAGAGAGTAATAGATGTAGCCTTCGCCAGGTTAATCAACTAGTTCAGTGTTGTTTATCAGGATGATGTCATAGTATACTCCAAGAAAAGGGATGACCACTTAAGGCACTTGGAATAGATTCTTATCAGATATAGGGAGTTTGAAATCTCCCTCAATCTTAGGAAGTGTCACTTTGGAGTATAAAAGGCAAAGCTACTTGGGCATATTGTGTCTAAGCAAGGTGTCATGATAGATCCTAAAAGGGTAGAGACTATTGACAAGGTACCCATCCCATAGACCAAGAAAGGTATCTAATCTTTCTTTGGCCAGATCAATTTCGCTAGAAGGTTTGTTTCCAACTTTGTAGAGATTACTCAACCCATTACTTTAATGTTGAAAAAGGATCAAACCATAAAGTGGGAGGCAAAGGCTACCTAATCATTTCAGGACATCAAGGCAATCTTGAAAATTGCCCTGATGCTTGTCAATCTTGATTATAGAAAATATTTCTAGATCTTTTCCTTTTCCTCTAAACATACTATTGTTGAAGTAAAAATGATGAAAGTCATGAGCAGCCAATTGCCTTTTTCAGCAAGGCATTACAAGGATCTAAGCTAAACTACACCATAATGGGAAAACATGTCTTTGCTCTTTTAAAGGCTATAAAATAATTTATATCTTCCATCTTGAGTTCAAAAATTGTACCCTATATTCCTCACAATATGGTGAAGGACATACTAACTCAAAATGAAACTACTAACAAAAGATGTTGATGGGTCAACAAACTTCAAGAATATGACCTAGAGACATAAATTTATAAGTTGTTCAGGGGCCTAGGTCTCACCAAATTGATGAGTGAAACCAACTTACAGGCTGTAGAAGTGAATAATTTAGAAGGGGTTGTTGATAGCCCTGAATCAAAGTACAACCAATGTCTATGGTACAAAGACATAGTCTATTATTTGAAGACTCTAAATTATCTTCCCCATTTGGACAAAAATCAAATGAGGACCTTAAAGTTAGTGTCCCAAAAACATCTTATGTTATATGAAGATTTGGCTTGGAAGAACCCAAATGGTGTCCTCTTGAGGTGTTTAGTGGAACATGAGAATACTTCACTAGTTACAAGTTCCATAGTGGTGTGTGTAGTGGTCACTTTACTCCCAAAGTCATTACACACAAGATTTTTAGGGTTAGGTATTGGTGTCCCACTTTATTTAAATATGTTTCCATTATGGTAAGGAGATGTGAAGAGTGTTAGTGATTCTCTGGGAGAATGAAAGCATCTGGATCACTTCCCCTACAATTAGTTTTTGTTGAGGGACCTTTTAGGCAATGGGAAATGCACTTCATGAGTGAAATATTAGATGCTTAAATTTTTGGTCACAATTGGATCTTATTGGCCACTAACTACTTCACAAAGTGGGTTGAAGCAATCCCTACCAAAAAATCAACCCAGTAGATAGTCATTGACTTCCTTTTAAATAATGTGATTTGTCGATTTGGAGTGCTAGTTAAAATTATATATGATAATGACATGTGCTTTAGAGAAAAATAGTTAGTTGCATTGTCTGAAGAGTATGGGATTGATCTAGCATATGGCTCTAATCATAATCCACAAGCAAATGGGCAGGTTGAGTCTAATAACAAAAAATTATTGAAGATTATTAAAAGGACTTTGGATGCCAACAAAAGGAAGTGGGGTGAGCAATTGAAGTTTGTTGTTTGGGCTGAAAATCTAATTCTTAAGACATCTACTGGAAGAATCCCTTTTGAGCTTTTTTATGGAGCTCAGGGTATTTTACCCTTTAATCTACAGCTACCTACTTACCAATTCATGCAACAAATAACATAGGATTAAGGAACAATAAACCACTATGAAGAAATGATCAACCAGATCATAAAGCTTGATGAATCTCATAGATAAGCTAATGAAAAGCATTTAAATTTCTAGAAGAGGATCAAAAACATATTTGACAATAAAACTCACCCTAAGAGCTTTTCAAATTGGTGATTTGGTCTTACTCTGGGATAGCAGACATGAAGATAAGGAAAAACATGGTAAATTTGATTCCCTATGGATGGGTCCCTACACCATTGATTATCAAATAAGGAACCATACATTTTATCTTATAGATATTGATGGAGAAATCTTAGAGCTACCAATTAATGGTAGACATCTCAAGCATTTTCTAGATTGAGTCCATGTTGGCCTGTGTGTGTGTGTGTGTATATATATATATATATATGTTGTATAGTCCTTTTGTGTTTTGTTACCCTACTTAGGGTTGTGTTTTTATAGTTTTTACCCTTTCCTTTCCTTCTTATTATCTTTAAATACCTCATTATAGCTATGTTCACCAATGGTGTGTTTTCCTTGCCTTTGTTTCAAATGCTTTGACTCCATAGCCCAATGGATAGGCATCTAATCGTGTACCCACTAGGGGTACACGTCCCTAAGTAAAATCCTATGTTAGTGCCCAAAATTATACTGGAGTAATTGGTCCCTTGTTAGTAAAAATTCCTAAGTCCAAACTAGTTTAAATATCAATGTTTAAGTCATTAGCCCCAATCCTATCTCTATATTTTCCTTCAAAAAATTGAATTCATGTTCATAATTTGCCAAGTCCTTTATCTTGATTTTTTTGGGTGAAAATGTTCCTTCCCTTCAACCTTTTGGGCCTTTTGAATGAACACAATGACTGATGAAAACAAGTCTTTAGAGCTTTTATCTAGGACAAAATCTCTGAAGACTTATTTTTGTCAGACATTTTGTCCATTTCAAAAGTTCCAAAAGAATCCCATGCCTTATATTTTTGGTCTTAAGTGTTTTTGGGTTATTTATTGTGGACTTTTTATCCACAACAAAGAGTCTAAAGGGCACTTTTTGAAGATGGAGGACATTTTTGATAGTTCTAAAGGAATTACGGGGTTTGTCCAAAGGTTTCATGGAGGGATGATTCATAGTGAGAAGATAGGAATGTAGCCAAGCCTCTTTGTATGCATAGATTTTCTACCTTAAGCTCAAAGAAAAAATGTTTTGGGACCCTAAATGAAATTTTTTTGTTGCACCTTTGACATTTTTTGGTGACTGAGGTGAGTAATTTCCTGATGAGACAAAAGAAAGACACGTGGTTATCTTAGGGGACTCTTGTGACTATTTTTGGGGGTTGGGAGGATCTCACCCTTTTTGAATATTTCCCCACTTACTTCTTGGTGGACAATGTTCAAAAGGTCCCTAAAGGCTTGAATGCCTGAATTTATAAAGTCAAATGATAACACGTGGCATCCCATGAAGATCTTGGGGCATATTGCACCACTGCACCAAAGTAAATAATGAGTGAAAAAGTGTAAAAGTCCTTGAAGGCCTAAAAAGGTACCATAATAGAATTTACTCTTAGATGGGTCCATGTGTTGCAAGGGGAATTACTTGGCATGAAGGAAATACTTGCACCTTCTCCTTCCCGTTATTGAAAGAAGCTTAAGTGATTAAAGATGGTAGTTGGTAAATAGTCATTATGCTTTGAAGCATTAATGGCAACCCTAATTTTAAAATGAAAATGATTATAACTAAGGCATTTACCTTCATTTATGTTTACCTTTTGCATTTAAAGCTTCTATTTGTGCCTTTGAGATATTTATGTGCCCTAGCTACATATAGCACAAAAGAGTGATTATAGTGAATTCTTCATGGATTTTCAGTATCAATTATGTACAACCTCCAAATTAGCAGTAAGTGTTATTTTATCTCCTTATATTGTGTTCTTTAAAAGGAGTTTGAAGGTATTGTGAGGGTGTTTTGAGTGAAGGATTTATTTGAATTCAAAGTATTGCACTAGAGAGTTAGGGAAAACTAGCAACACCTTCAACATTTGTGAAGAGAAATATCACCTCTGTCTTGGATGGAATCAAAGATATAGATATTCAAGGGTTAATTTTTTTGGCCTTGTTGAATGTCTTGTAGTAGCTAGACCCTCTTTCAGTAGTTTTCAACCTTGGCATGAGTTAAATCACCCCTACAAAAACATTCCCCTTGGCTACCCCATACCCATAATTAGTTATTACATGTGTTCAAGTATACTAGCCAGACACTAGGACCATCGTCAATGGTAGCCAATCAATTATTTGTTCATTCACTCTTATGGCCCTCAACACCATGCTCATGATTCCTCCCTAGCTTGAAATTATTACACTCTCCCTACAAGAATGCCAGGATTATGCTGAGAATAATGATAAAGCAATATGGGATATTGTCAACTCCTACTGACTAGCCAAGAAAAGGCAAAAGGTCTCTAGAATGTCTAAGAGTTTAAAACTAGTAGAATTCAATAAATTGACCTAGTACATCATTACCATGGTAGATAAAAATTAATGGGATGCCCACCATAGATAAATTCAAGTCTTGGATGTTCTTAATCTTAATCTATATGTTGGAGTAGCAAAAGAAGCTGGACTAGGATACCATTCTAAGTGACAACCTGCATAGGTAGATGATGCAACTCAAGGTAGTAATTCATTCAAATGAGAGGTTCATAGGTACATTTTATATGTCTTCTTATGTAATGTATAACCTAGTGCATAATAGGACATTATAAGGGCTCACCAAGAATCTTAATGGAATGATAATTTAAAGGGTTTATCTCAAAATAACTCTGGATGGTTTTAAGAAAAATTTCTATAGGGTTTACATTATTTCTTCAACACTACGATGAGTGTCTTATTTCCTCTAATGAGCCTCAATATAATTTCCAAGGTGGCCAAATAAATAATTGAGAATTATGGCACCTCGTATATCTAATTTAGGACATTCACTTATATTAGGATAAGTGGTTACTCAAGGTTTTTGCATAAATTACTAAGATACTTGGATGATAGATTGGCAGTGATGGAATTGAGCTGACATATGGTGCACCTACATGAGATGATTATATCAAAAAAGATAAATAATACTTTCAAGTTTCTAGTTGAGTTAGACATTATTCATGTCCTTTTGTTGCTAAAGCAAAGGGACTAGAACAAGAGATGGGCCAGTATGTGATTGACAAGAAGCCACCCAGGCCCAACTATGATATCAAATAGTTGGTGAACACAACAACCAATGTAATTCTACATCAATCACATTATGAAGACATATGGTTAGATTTCACTATTGAAGAAGATGTTAGAAAACTAGATTATATGAGTTTGATGATATAAGAGGTTATTGCTTACAATATTGTTCCCATCTCTAAGGACATGGTGGATGATAAGAGGACATTGTCTATAGTGTATAATGAATCTAACATTGAAACCTAGTCCATCTCATAGGCAGACTTCACTACTAAGGAGAGTGATTCCATTCCATGAAGAGCTTTTAAAATCATGAGGAGAACCTTTAGGTGGTTGAAGGAACGTGGGGTTGATCTTGGTGCTTATGATACCCCTACCCTCTAGGAGCTCAGATAAGTTTAGGATCTAAAAGGTTTCCTCCCAGAATACATTGGTGATCCTTTGACTCTACCACCAATAGTAAAGGGCAAGGAGAAGAACAAGATTGGTGATGTTGACTTCACCAATATAATTGATGTGAATTCAATAACAGCATCGCAGTCCAAGGTGGGATTGACCTTCTCAAAGTTAACAAGACTGGTGGAGAATTGGGATAAGATTGTTACTAGGGAGGTTATATTGGTCAGTACCACCCCCATATCCATTTTTATAGAGGGAACCATAATAATGCTAGCCATTCTAACAACCATCTTAATGGCCAATATAGCTACTACTCCACCAACACAACAACCACCAGTTGCCCCTCCCCCAAAGACATATTTAAGGAAAAAAGAGCTAAGGAAGAAGGAGAGTAGCCCAAGAAAAAGATAATTAAGAGGGCTCTAAAACCTTTGAGTGGATTTCCTATGAAGAAGAAGGAGGTTGTGTTCAAGGACCTACCTTCCAAGGAACTCCCCATATAGATAAAAGAGCATCAATCCTCATATGTGTAAAGGTTGAGGGATATGCATGATGAAAAAGATTCAGATGAAGATAGGCCCATTACTAAGGTGATGAAGAAGCAGTGTGTGTTCACTCCTTCACAAGTAAGAACTAGGCAAAGAACTTTGAGGGAAAGACCCCAATGAAGGTCCCCATGATGGGGTTATTTGCAAAAGAGGGTCCCTTAGGAGTAAAGAGTAAAGGTAATAAGGAAGAGATTTTGACCTCAAATGATCCTCTATCATTTGGTGATGTTGTATAGGTTGGAGTTGAGGTGACTGCACAAGCTTAGGCCCATCAAGATAAGGAAGTGATCTCATCAGCTATAAAGGTATTTGTTTAAAATGTCATCACCCAATCACCAGGCTAAGGTGATCAAGGTGGAGCTGAAGAATTGAATAAATCTGATGAGAGAGCTAAAGTAAAGCTAGAGCAAGTTATTTAAGGAACTACTAACTTTGAAGTGGTGGTTGAATAAGAAGGATTACAAGTAGTTCTAGAGGTATCACAAGATGTCCCTTCCCCTCTAAATGTGTCGATTTTAGCACTAGAGGAGAAGGTGAGTGTAAAGGAAGGTGGGGGAGCAAACTTGAAAATGGGTACCCCCACCCATTCAAAAATAAATAAGGAATTGGATCAATCAAATAAATATGTTGAGGAGGATATTTTAGGAATTGTTTCTTCAATTGAATTACCTTGAAGTCTCCTTCCTCGCATCAAGGTTCATGATCCATCCCAAAATAAAGGTCTAAAAGCCATGATTAGTGGAGAGTTTCCTGAGGATATTAAGGAAACCACCATAGCCCCATCTCTACCTTAAACTCATGTCAATATAGAAGGTGAAGCAGTTGTGGAACCTTTTAGTTAGCCTACAGTACAAGGGAACTCCATTGAAAAATTGATCAAGGAATCTCATTTATATGGAGAAAATTTTGGAGTGTTAGAGAAAATTGAGCCAAACCCTGAAAGAGAAGCTAGAGAAGATAAATAAGGTGGAAAGGAGTTAAAGAGTGATGAAGAGACTAAGTAGTTTGTGTTGAGTCCACAGCCCATTCCTATGGCACTTCCTACACTAATTACTCCAATGACACCACCTTTCAATGTTTCAAGGCTTGCATCAATGTCCAAGACGTCAATGGGAATTTAGACTAGACCCCTTCTCTGGGTTAAAGAATAGATCAAACAAAAAAAGGACATCATGAGCAAAATTGAGGATATCAATGTGGTAAGGATCACTTAGGCATATAAGGCTAAGCCCCCTAAGAAGGTAAAGACATACTCTTGAACTACATTCACTACTATAGGAGAGAGGAATATGGAGATAGCCATTCCTCCACAAGATGCTGTAAAAAAATATGCTCCCTTTGAGACCTACACTATCTTCAGCTACAAACTGGGGGAGCCATCAAGGAATGAGATAAAACATAGCTCACAGGTTTTGGAAAACATGGTGGCTCATATAATGGACAAAGACAAAGCCACCATAGAGGAGTTGAAGGCAAAAAACTAGGAATGATTTGGTACTTGTAAAAGTTACTGAGTGATCCTAAGGTAATAACTCCAACTGCCAGTGTTGCTCTAGGGTCTCTCGATCTCTCATTTGCATCATTTGGCTTCAACTAGATCAATGATTTGAAGAATAGAGGACAAGAAACAAAAAAATGACAAGAAGACTTGGGCACTAGGACTAAATAAATAATTCACTCAGCATTTAAATTCTTAAACAACATAGTGGACAATAAAAGGGAGTGTGATACTCAGATGTTTATCTATGAAATAGATATCAAGAAGTGGGAAGAAGCCTAGTGAAAGATAGATGAGGTCTATAAGATGGGCACAGACACTTTGATCATAGAAAAGATCATTGCTCTAAATGATCACAAAAGGCCCAAGGTATGTCAACTGACAATTAAGCATCGATTGATGATGCTCAAAGATGACATCCTCGATTTAAAAGGAGAAGAGTAGTCCCTCAAGACTACAACAAAAGAGGTATATGTCATGCTAAGAAATATGGTAAGCCTTGATGGTATAAATAATTTAGAGGAAGAGGCAATATGCACTACTCTAAAAAACCTCATTTATGCACCACAAGAATCCTTTGATGTTAATAAGATAAAGCAATTGGTGTCACTTGAGAAATCTTGTGACCATCTTAAAGAACTCATTGGACAAAAGCTAACCATGCTTCAGAAGATTGTCTCCTAGAATGAGGAGTATAGATTAAAATTCAAATACCAAGTAGGTCCAGACCAAGTGAATCTCTTCCATATGCTCAAAGAATATACCAAATATAAAAATAGGTTGGTAAAGGACTCTGTTATCTATATCGACTCTAGAATGTTACCAGATATTTCAATTTCTTTTGAGCTGGCACCACTTCTCTCTTCTTTTCTCTCCCTTATTTTTCTTGATTCCTACTAGAAAACCATTGTACTTCATCCATTAGTGTCATGTCCCTTTCAAAGTTAGTTTATGTGTAATCATATGCATAAGAAAGGGATAATTTTGTTTGTTATGTAAGAGGATAAAGGTTTGTTTTATCTCTTACAAAATCTGCCTCCATGTAGATAACTAAAAATATTCTACTGATGTGGAGGATCAATATTGTCATAATCATAGGAGCATGAGCATAATCTAAGGATCATGTTTGTTACAAGGTCTAACAAACTCCAAGATTGTGAAGGAATCTTCTAACTAGAGCATCTTTAGGAATATGCTAGGCTTAGCTCAATTATATAAGTAAAGGGGGTTTGTCCCTTTACAAGGGTCAGTTAAATTTTTGAGTCGAGAGCTATAGCATCAAAAAACTTATATTTGTGTAACACTTCTAGTGCCAAATTGATTTCTTATGTAAAATCATTAGCAAGCTTTGAGAGCATTATACATGTCTTCCTTGTCACAAGATTGTTTTACATGGTGTTAATCTGTTATGTTGTTTTAAACACATTGTACTCATTTTTGGTTCAATTGATAAATGAAATATATTCATGGTTTCTATTCTCTTTCTATTATTTAAGTATAATGCTCTATTTTACATGATCAATTGATTGGTGATCTAATGTATTCATCTTTATGGTGGTCATTTAGAGTGTAGATCTAGATTATAAAATCCTTTCTACCTTGAGATTTGAGAATAGGGTGTTGATAGCCTTTTTAAGGGTAGTCATGGGCTCACATATTCAATTATAAGGGGTTCCTAAAGGATATCATTTGTGCATGATTTCAATTTTGTTTGTTTCATATTTGTGGTACATTTGCTGGTAAAGGTAAGATAGCAGTTTATTTTAACTTCTTTATGCTCATTTGTTAACCCTCCACTTTAATTTCTATTAACTGATAATTTTATCCTACCCTATTTTACCCTACAGATAACATGCCCTATGTATATCTGAAGTGTTATTTGCCTGCATATGTATAAATATTATATACCTAGCATGTTTTTGAATTTTGTGCATTAAAGATCAACATTGTAATATCTTATTCAGCTCTATGTTATTAAACATCCTTAAGAATGAAGGTTGTAATCATATTCATTTCTATCTTTAGTAGCTTGTGTCTGGCTTAGAACATTTGCTCATTCTATGTGACAACCTTTCCTAGGTAGATTGATCAAGTTTGGTTGTGTTCTAGTCAAATTTTTATTCCATTGTGCCAATAATCCTAATGGAGATTGAACTACAAAATATTTCCATGTGAGCAAGCTACCCAAAGGTCCTCTCACCTTGGTTCAAGCAGAGCCAGCAGTAGCGGGGAACTAACCATACCCTTTGTAGGTGCCTCCTAGTTATTTTCTCCATTTGGTCCTTTCTTGATGTTAAACCCTTCCCCAGCTATAATGACATATTAAGCGGGTTTTCCATCTTTGCTTACCATTTCTCTCAAGTGTGCAAGGCTGAGAGATAGAGGTGTACAAATAGGAACCAACACCATCTACACAATTAGTATGAGAGCCAATTTTTTTTACTGCTAAGATGTGTTTGTGAAAACTCTTATTGAGTCATAGGCAAGTTGTGAAAAATAAATTTTTAATTGGGTGAAGAAATGGCACATAGATGTAATTTCATTAAAAGAGGTGCAAAACTAAGAGCCCATAGACTTATAAACCTGAAATAAATAATAAGAGGAATTAAGTGAGACTAGATACCATAAGGATAACACAAAGTATAGGAATGCATGTTGAATATGTAAGTGAAGAATAAATGGCTCAAGGACCTAAAGTGGAAGAGATGAAAGATAAAGTTACAACTAGATTTCTCAAAGTCATTGCAAAGTTTGGTAGCAAATAAAATCTAGACACACCTTTACAATGGAAACTTGAGCTCTAAAGAGCTTGTGGATTAGATCATATAAATGGAAAAAAAATAAGTATAATTTAATGGAGGATCCCACAAAAGTTAAATTTGTACCCACAAAGTTAAAAGGTCATGTGTCCCTATGGTAGGATCATGGGCAGAATGAGCGATAGAGGAAAGGTAAGGAGAAAATCAAGTCATGGGATGTAATGGCAACAAAATTGAAGGCCAAAGTCTTTATTTCAAACCATTATATGAGTTTGTTCAGGAAGATACAAAACTTGAGATAAAAAGAGATGAGCATTAAATAATATACAAAATAATCTTATTGGCTCAAAATAAGAGAAGATTGTATAGAAGATAACCAAGAAAAGGTATACAAGTATGTGAATTGGTTGCATTTTATTGTTCAAGATGAGATTAGTTTGCTTAACTTGAAAATTTTGGAAGAAGCCTATCAATGTACATTGAAGGCAGAAGAAAATTTGTCTAGGAGACAATAAATTAACTCTAAAGGTAAAGGACAATCCTCAAGAGGAGGGAACAAAGTGATGGTGGAAGAGGACATCAAGATTACATTGGAAAAGTGAGCAACTCTCAAAATTAGAACATAAATACTAGAGGAAGAGGTTATTATTCTAGGGGAAGCAGAAATTTTAAAAGATGAAAGGCCAAGGCTTCACAAGTAAGTGCTTTAAGTGCAATAAGTATGCTTGACATAGAGATTTTGAGTGTCCAAAAGAAACTCAGAAAAACAATAAAAGAATTGAAGGGATAGTGCACATTTCTCATGGTGATAAAGAAATAATTTGATCTCTGGTGTACACATAAGAGATAAAAAATAATCTCTTATGATGAAAATAGTGCTATTGAAACTAGCCAACGAGGTGATCAAACTAGTATAAATGAGTAGTCTATTCTAGACTATTTCTAAATATATAGGTAAGTGTTGTAAATTAGTTATTGACAGTCATATCATATATAATCTGGTGTCTTAATAAATGGTATAAAAACTTTGATTAAAAAATTTAGTACACCCTACATTGTACAAAGTTTTAGGGTTACTTAAAGGCCATCAAGTGTTGATCAATGAAAAAACCATGGTGAATTTTCAAATTGGTTCATATAAGGATGAGGTTATATGTGATCGGTGTCATGTGTTGTTAGGAAGGCCATGGTAATATTATAGAATAGTTTACATCATGGAATATCAAACACTAACATGATCATAAAGGATAAAAAGAAGTTCACCTTGAGTCCATTGAAAGATAAGGGAGAAAAAGTGGATAACAATTCAAAGGTGATAATGATTTCAAGAAAATGGAACTTTAAAGTAGTAAGGGAAGAGGAGACATGTTTTGATTTGATTTCAAAACCCATATCAATTATGATAAATACTATGTTAAGTGATCTTCCCAATTAGATTCATAATTTATTAGATGAGTATGTTGATATTGTGATTGTTAGAACCCCATCTGGGTTACTCAAAATTACGTCATTTTTTTTTGTCTGAATGCTTTATTGATAAAATCATCCATAACTATCTATAAATTCATGTTTTATTAATAAATGTATCAAATGTAATAAATATAAAAATGTATCAACCCACTAGTTAATAAAATGGCCCATTTAGTTTTCAAACAACCTATAACATTTTACAAGGTGAATATTTCTCATAAATGAATAGTGGAAAGAGTCAAGTACATCAAATCACTGATATAATCTACAATAAGATTATAAATAAGCATACATCCACTAATGTCACAATATTCAAAACTAATTACAAATCTAACATCCATTGTTGTGTTGAATAACCATAAAATAATAATGTACTACATATTATATATTAGTACAAAGTCAAATATATAGTATATCATGTACAAAAGTACAAATGAGCCTCTCAAATAACTCATTGATCCATATATATATATATATATATATATATATATATATATATATATAGCCATGAGTATGATCCCAAATTGTTAATTAGATTAATAGAGAGAGAGCATCATCCAAGTGCTTTATTTCCAACCATAGAGAACAATATCCCACACACCTCCCCACTGGGATTGGCCCTTTCCTTCATAGAGAGGTAGATAAGAACAATTTGGATATTGAAAAATCAACCAAAACTCATGTGTGTATAATCATTAATACATGCAACAGTCACACAGACCATGAAAACCAATCCTCTATCTAATATGACATAAATAGACATATGTAAACTAGAAAGTATAGTGGAATGACAAAGTCTCAATGATAATATTACTTTGGCCAAAGTTTTCATTAAAAATCAAATCTCACATGGATCTGATTCAATTCCATTCATGCAAACTCTCTGTTAATGGTCACAAACTATTAGATGCTATCATAGGCCAGATATATGAGTTGTAAGACATCACCCTCATGTTTCTATCACTAATTATCATATGAAACATGACAAATATTTATCACAAATAAATCACGGTATAATAATATAGATCCTAACATACATCAATTCAGGAAATTATGCAATGAAAGGAATAATTGATCATTATTAAAAAAATCTCATTGTTTCAAACTCATGGAAGTCATGTATAGGCTTTTCTACATTCAACCAGAAATGCATAAAGGACTAGAACAAGAAATCATGAAATTATATCCATACAACATATCTCTCTTTAAATATAATTCATGGGTGTGTGTGTGTGTGTGTGTGTGTGTGTGTGTGTGTGTGTGATGTTATAAAACTCAGTCAACAATATAAACCAATGAGTCTCAAATAACTCATAAAACTAAGCTTATTTTATATTTAGTGACAACTTTATTGATATTGTTCCATCTTTTCCTTAATATAATTATTTCTCATATTTTAATTAATACATAAGTACAACCTATATTTTTTATTTACCAAAACTGTCATATTTATTATAAATATATCAAGGGAGTATTCCAAATAATATAGCTTAGACAACCTTATAATAGCTTATGAACACAAAACAGTTCCCTGAGCTCTTTTATATATCTTACATAATTCCATTGTGTTTTATTACATGAGCAAATCTCATATTTGAACTAATATGTATGAGTAAAATGTAATAACCATGTTAAATACTCTTTTGATCCAACTAATTTATAGTTTCCAAGATAACATTATTAAATATTTATAACATTTGAAAGTATATATACTAAGCATCTACAAACTCCTTGCCCTGTCTATTTATTCGAGTCCATTCAACTAAAGTACATCTAATGAATTCATTGACCCATTCAAATATATTTAATGACTTGATTAACTTAATCCAAAATTCCCAATATAATCTATAGTTGTTCAAAATCATCAAAAAGGAGACAAATATATGCTTAGGTTTAATACCTTAGTAATTATTTGACTACGCTTTTACATACATAGATGAATGTAATCATCTTTATATGTGATTGCAAATATATACACATAAACATTCATTTTTGTATACAAATAAAATAACTTTCCAAAAATATATTATCAATTATGTATATGCTTATATTTCTCCATTCCAATTGTCAACATACAGGTTTGTTAAATCCACATGTGCGTGTATGTGTGTTTGTGTGTGTATGCGTGTATTCAAAAATATATACATAAAAATATAGATGAGTATATAAATGTATGTTTATCTGTGTGTGTGTGTGTGTGTATGTTTATGTATGTATGTATGTATGTATCTGTGCATGCATGCATGTAAGTATATATCCGTGCATGCATGCATGTATGTATGTTTATATATATTTTTTCTTAATTTCATTATGCATGGAGGCTCAAATCAGCTGATTTGAGTTCCTATTATTAAAATATACAGTTCCAAATCCTTGTTTTATGATGTAAATATGCATATCGAAGAAAATATTCCATACAAGAATTCTATTTGCATTTTCTAAACAAACAATGTTTTTCTATTGCCTTTCTATAACTTGTCAGTCAATATAAGCACCCACACCATAATGAACTAGAGTTGGTTTTACAAATAGTATATATATACTCTACCTATGTGAGATTTTTAACTAGAAGGTAAATGATTTAACTAAAACGTATGCTTACTCTTGATGGTATATAATCTAAGTTTATTTTCCCACATTGAAACTTGCCCAACATTATCTATAAACAAGGATAAACAAAACACAAAATATTCCCCTTAATGATTTTGAGAAAATCTTATGATAAGTATACTTGCACATCTTATATCGATTTATGTTCAAACTCTTGTATCTATAATCACCCAGTCTTCTTTCTAAATATGGTTTGGCCTCATCTCTATAGGCTTTAGGATGGAACCAAGTTTCATCCCCAGGTCTATAGACTAAAGCCCTACATTTTAGTGTAGGATTTTTACCTATAAAAATTAGTTTTCTTTACGCAGGCTCGATATTATGTGTATAAGCCTATGAATGGAATTAAGTTCCATCCCTAAGTCTATAGACATTAAACCTTGATTCTATTTTAACATAAATCTCCCATTTCATACATTCAAATGAAGTATATTAAAACCCATAACAAGAACCACATTTTCTCACCAACAAAGTCTACAATCAATAATCAAAAGTACAAACTTAAGTTTAATCAACTTGGTTGTATAATGGTTGTCATCTAAATGTGTGCAATGATAGATTTTCTCCTATTTAATTGGGTTACTTATTCTTTTTACAAAACCCTATCCATGTTTTTCATGACCTAGTAATTCTCCTATAATTTTGTCATTTCATCATAATGGTATTCAAATTCCTCAATGCATGAACTAATGCTTTGGTCGTTAACTTTTATTCCATGCCCTACTTCCCAGCATGTCTGCCACACCTAGTTTATCCATCATTTACAAAATAGCCAAGTCAAATCCACATACCAAAACTTAATTTCTTCCCTTTTGGACTTTGTGGCATTTGCTAAATCCCATTAAACAAACAAAATCTAAAGTTTTAAAGTTACTTTTTAATTAAATTGTATTGGGTGCTTTCACCTTATTTTACCCCTATTTATGACACCAAAAATGGGTAATAAGTAAAACAATCAAACAATATCAATAAACACCCAATACTTCTACAAACTAGAATGCATTCAAGGTTAACACCGTATAGTTTAGTTCCTATGAAGATTTTAAGAAAACACAACTAGTTTAAGGAATTCACATACTATGTTAATCACAACAAGTGATGAACTTAGATAATGCAAACATGCCTCATTCATTGTAAGGACAAATAACACAAGCAACATTTATCATTTTAGCAAAATATTGATTAACATTCATTTCACCTAAGAAAATAAGAGTGGGGTTTGTGTTTATACAAGTTTGGCTCAATTATCTCAATCCCCAATGATAATATTTGCACCTCCTCTCCAATGATACTCTCCTTTTATACCACTTGATAGGGTAGAACAATCCTACAACCACCTCGATAAAAAAAGATAGTTAATCCAAGATTGAAACAGTAATCAAATACTCAAAATATATAAGTATTAATAAAAAAAATTTAATGCAAATCATTTGAAAATGAAATCACAATCAACATGATCATAAAAAAAAGTATAAACATAATAAAATATCCTCCAATATAACTGATCATGAAAAATAAACAAAATTTCTACCAATCATACAACATAAATATCCAAATCAAGCATAAAATTAGAACTACAAATCATTAGTTCCATAAGCCCTACTAATACTCAAGTAGTTTTTTTAGAGTGGGACAAGATGTAATAATGATATATGATTTGTTTGATGGATTGTTGTCCATGAGAAGCATCAACCATAATATGAATCTAGTGTCAGGATTAAGCTTTCCCAATAAGGAAGATTATATAGACTTACCCCAATGGAGAATGAAAAGATAGAGAAACAAGTGTAAGATATGTTGGGTAAATGCTCGACTAGAGAAATTTTGAGCCCATGTGCAATTCCAAGTGTATTAGTACCAAAGAAAATATAATAATGGAAAATGTGTACATATTTAAGGGAAATAAAAAAGATCATCATCAAGTACAAGGTCCCATTACCAAGGATGGATGATTTAATAGATTGTTTAAGTGGAGCTAAATACTTCAATAAGATAGATTTAAATAATGGGTATCACCAAATACAAATAAGAGAAGGAGATGAATGAAAAACTACATTTAAAATAAAATGATAGGTTATATAAGTGGTTGGTTATACCATTCAGATTGAAAAATGATACAAACACTTTTATAAGGCTCATGAATGAGGTGTTGAAGTCATTAACAATTAAATTTGTGGTTGTTTATTTAGATGATATTTTGCTTTTCACTCATTCCAAATAATAACATTTAAATCATTTAAGGTTGGTCTTGGATAAGTTAAAAGAAGAAAAAATGTTGATTAATTTGAGGAAATGTAGCTTCATACAAGAGGAGTTAGTGTATTTGGGTTGTGGTCTCATGAGATGGGTTATGGATGGACCTATTGGCCAAATTTGGCCGACATAAGAATATTTTGCCTAGAAATGGTTTGAACAGATGAGCAAATTTCTAGATGGAATGAGTGGACCAAAGGTTTGGAAAGAGGTATAAGATTGTAAAGTAAAAAAGACCAACATATTCTCATGGTGTTTCAATCATTTAAGGGAATGAATCAGGTTATACAAAGCCTTAGAAGTTCATTGGGGCCTTCTAAAGAGACAATAGTTTCTTGCACAAGTCTAGAGGGACCAGACCATCATGGCACGTCATGCAAGAATGAACAGAGTAGGATTGGTCTTGCATTTCATAAGTGTATTTAAGAAGTCAACCAAAGCCAAAAAATCACATGGACATGATGTTTTTCATGCCAAGGTCCCCTACAAATTTTGTATCTTGATGAGTTCTCTATCTCAAGATATAAGCTTCCAAAGTTGAAATTGTAGAATGAGACGTGCACATAGATGTCAAGTTTAAGCCTCATAAAATAGCCATTTAGATTCAAAAGTTCCCAGGGATGAATACGAAACTAATAAGTGTCAAGATCTTGAGTTCCCAAATAAAGATCTAACAGTGCATGATAACTGATGAAGCTAGTGGCTCCAAGCTAATCAACAACATGTATTTAATCATACCAAAGTAGATCTATGGTAAGCAAGAAGTCAATGAGTTAGTGAATCTTGAAAGCTAATACACATTTTCCAAGTGTCACAACTATGGTAACTACTAGGTAAATCAATGGAGCACATGAAATCCATGCAAAAGTAGATCGATGGTGAGCATAAAGTTAAGATTTAATGCCCTTGACGATGAATATGAGAATGCCATGTGGTTTAAGCATGTTAAATCATATAACTGATAATAGGATTCCATGAAAGAATGTGAATCTAACAAATGTCATAATCTAGAAGCTTGATGCAAGATCAATGGCTAACATTAAAATTCAAAGCCAAGAGACTTCAACAGAGAACAAATGCAACCTAAGGTCAAACTAGGGTAAATATTTCAAAAGATGCCATTGAAGCTCAGTAGAGACCTCTGTTGGAGGATCCAATACATGCGAACTCAATTTTTTTATGGTTTCAATGTCATTTCATGAAGGAAGATCCTCATGTGTAGTGGCTTCTCAATTCCCACAAAGCTTAATAGAGGAAGAATAGGTATTTTAGGGCCTAATACAGAGATCATAGATGGACTAGTAGCTATTGAAGCAAGACTAAACATCTGGTAGATTTTTATGGATATTATGATTATATGAAAATTGATAAATTGGATTGGTTTTCAATCTATAGTAAAGACCTATGCTCAGGTTTGGATGAGGGGAAAATGTGTAGGAGTGTCTTGTCTTTTGACAAAGCTATAACTTTAATAAATATGTACTTACAACTGCTTAAGCAGACTTAGGCATGGCTCTATCAAGTCTATATATATAAGTACTTTGTCCTCATAATGAATCAAGTGGAGATGGTGTAGATCAAAGCAAAGAGATTTAGGGATTATAAAGTACAGTGGAGCATTTATTTCTTCTCAAAGCCTTTTAGTCCTAATTGGATCAAAGATGTTTCAAAAATAAAGAAGACTGGTAACTTAATTAATGATCTCAAATGGTGTGTTCCCCCTCTCTCTCCCCTTTCCCCTATATCTCTTATTATTTTCCATTTGTAAGCTCTCTCTCACTTTTGATAAGAAATTATCTCTCAATTCTAGAAGAGCAAATACTCTCATTTGATAAGACTAGACCCTATCAAAATTTGTATGAAAGACCTCTTAAAGCAATAAAGACTTTTTTACCTATCTCTGCCCTCTAAATTGTGTGTATCAAAGCTTGTGCATGATGACGTTGTGAAGGAAATTCTTCCATGCCCATTGTCCTTCTTTCTTGCTCATTTCTAATGTGTCTTCAAGTTAGTTACAGGTCTAAGTTGGTGTTTTTTTTGTCATTGATACAAGCTCTTAGTGAATCTTATAACTCCTCTTTGCCTTCATTCATTACTTCCTAAACCTAGTTTATGAAACACTTATGCAACTAGCTAGTTTTGTGAGATTGTGTGAGCTAGAATTTTCTTATGTTACCTCATTGTTTACTTCAAGTATATGAGAGTCTCATTTAAATTTGGTGCATCACCTTGTTAGCTTTCTTAGAATCCTTATTTCCCCTTTTCTAACCCTTTCTTTAGAAGTAGCATTAGTATAGGTGATCCATCAAGAGGAAGCCGACCTTTTTCAGAGGTTCAACCCCACCATAGGTGACCCACAACCTAGGGTTGTTCCTATAGTGTAGCTCAATTGGAGATATCCTGAAAAACACTCTCCAAGGGTGCAAATTGATGCTACAATAGTTTCTAGCATGCCAAGTGGGACTTACTTTCAAAGAATATTGGTCAATGTTTGATGTTGGTTTAATCAATTTATAATAGTTATAGTTTCCAAACAATAGCATTTGGTGATTCCAAAAGAAGATCCAACATTCTGGTAGTAGAGAAGTGACTACATCTCATGCCAAAGGTGACTACAAGGTTAGATTCTAGAGGTATTCCCTTTAAATTCATTGAATTGCCTTTAAACTCAGTAAAGAGATTAAGATTTACTAATACACACCCATATAAAGGTAAATTTGTCCCTAAGTCAATTCGAAGGCCCACCCCTACAAGAAGATATTTGTTAAACCCGTTCATAGCCATAGCAGCCCCTAGAGCTTTTGTGGCTTTTAATGGCCAAAGTCTTCAGGACCTCCCTCAATATGATCCTATTCTAGTAGAAAATCTTAAAAGTGTCCCTTATTTTACTAGATACCAAGCTAAAACCCTTTTTGAACACCTCATGGATATAGCCAACTTCTACAACATTCATGATATCAATGAGTAAAATGTGGCAATTAGGTTATTTGCTATCTCTTTCAAAGCTAAAGCCTTAGACTAGTATAGAATACTTATTGATAATTCCACTACCACATAGGATCAGTTAGGAGATGCATTATGTGAGAGATTTGAAGATAAAAGTGACCATTTATCACTTACAGATCAATTAACCACAATCCAAAGAGCCCCTCAAGAAGTTATGCAAGAATTCAACACAAGGTTCCAAAAGACTTGGGATAGAATCCTGGACTCTGTTAGGCATACCTCTAACTTTGTATTTTTTTATTATTTGAAGGCCCTAAATAGTGACATTGTAGTAATGATCCAGTCCATGGGAGGAATCACATTGCCAAATTCATATGAGGTGGCAATCAAAGCAAAAAATTATCTGATGCAGGCTGGTAAGCTTACACCTAGACCACTAATGCATTTTTCCTTGAGATTAGACCACCCCTATTTCTATTCCTCCCATTTATTTCATTCCTCTTGTGTCTAAAAGTGTTGTTATACCCTCACCTAAGCAAGAAAAGGCTTCCACTAGTCAATCTAGTGATTCCCAAGAATAAAAGAACTTTCAAGAGTTTAAGAGCATGTTTTAATCCCTGGGAAATGAAATAGTGAATGTTAAAAGGCAACAAGATTTGAATAGGCCTTATCAAGCCTCATATCAATCTCATCATCAAGCTTATCAAATAAATAGACCACCCTACAAAGGAAGCTTCCAAGGTCAAGGCCAAGGTCAAAACCAAGGACAAGGGTAGCCTAACTATGTTAGGCAAAACAACTATAATCCAAATGTTGAGAGCACTTCAACACTTTGGTCCCCATATAAAATAATGTTGCTCAAGAAGCTGAGGATACCATGCCTTAGAATTAGTCTTTTGGGAAATCCTTTATCCCAAACACTTACTTCAACCAAGCTTTCAATGATCAATGGTAGCAGGCTACTAATTATGGGTACAATCAAGCTCTTATGGCTCAGAACGCAGAGGTACCCATGATAAAAAAAACTAGAAGAGCCTCAACAAGGTCAAAGCCCTAATCAAGGACCAAGCTAGTTGGGCACTACAATGGTGAATTATGAGCAAGAAGAGTATTTTACACTTAATTAGTAGGCTAGTTCTAGCCAAGCATACATTCTAGTGGTAGCAAATACAAGGTTCAAAATAAAGAACATGGATGGTAACCAGGAAGCAGTCAAGGAGCCTCCTACCATTACTCCTTAAATATCAAAGCCAAATGGACCTACTATTATTCCAAAAGCTCTAATAGCTCTAATGAATCAAAACCAAGGGAATGTCTTTATCCCTCAAAACTCACAAACTCAAGGTGCAGTTGTGGCTCCCAAAGCACAACCAAAGGTTCGTAGTTCACCCATCAACATTGTGAAACAAATGAAAGGTTCCAATGTGAGTGTGCCAATGTGGGATATGCTCTCCATGCCTAGTTAAGTAGACATCCTCCAAGAAGTATTATCAAATATCAAGGTTCCTGAGAAGGAACCAGTCAAGGAGAATGTGGTTCTCACTAATGCAACCAAAGGACCAAATGAAATGCAACCAGGTAAGGTGGTCAAACCTCCTCCCTTCTACATTTAAGTAATCATTGGTGACTCTTTAGTACACAATTGCTTGATAGATAGTGGGGTTATCACCTCAATAATGCCAAAGTCTATAGCAAACCAGCTTGGTCTAAAGTATAAGCCTCAATCTAAAGGAGTTTTGTAGTTGGATAAATCTTCCACTAAACCATCTAGTACCATCAAAGATCTCATCATGAACCTACATCTTTGTCCTAGTGTCTTAGTGGATCAAGATGTGTTGATCCTAGATGTACCTCCTCATTTTGCCCTATGCCTATCTAGGGAATTCACTGTAAATATTGGAGGTTATCTTGTAGTAGATTGGTCATACATGGCATTCAAAATAAGATATGAAACTAAGGTATCTATTAATACTGATCCCATTGCACAATTCCATATAGAGCCTTATGGGCCAAACATCATAAACCACAATTTCACCATTCTTGATGAGGATGAACATATGGTGGGTTAAGAATTAAACACTCACCCTGAGGAGATACCAAACATGTTCTTGGATTAACTATGGAATGAAAATCATTTGGTTGATCCCTTGAAAGGAGTTGAAGAGAGGGACATGGGTATCTACTACTTACATAAAGAGAATCAGTCCATGCCATCCCTAATTAGACCAAAAAAAGATCCTAGTGTCTTATGGAAATTATTCTTTGATGGATCAAGGAGCAAACATGGAGGGGGTACAGGTGCAATGCTAGTATCCCCATCTAATGACAAGTATTTATCTTCTTATAGGTTCCAATTCAGTTGCTCTTGTAATACAGTAGAGTATGAGGGCCTTATCTATGGCCATCAGTGGGCTAATAAGAGAGGGATTACACAATTACAAGTTTATGGGGATAGTGAGCTGATAATGCACCAGGCTCAAGGCCAGAATATTACCAAGAATTCCTTGATGAAGTTTTACAAACATAGGGTATGGGACCTAATTGAATATTTTGAGGCCTTTAACATCCAAGCAGTGCCAAGGAACCAAAATGGACATGTTGATAGGTTGGCAGCTGTGGGAGCTCAATTTGACATCCCAAATGAGTTAAAAATACCAAGGTGTAGCCACATATCAAAGTGGTGGTGAGACCATAAGTGCCAGACAATGAAGCTCATTCATAGGTCTTTGAGAGTGACAAATAAATTGCCTATTTCTTGCATCAAGAAGCAGAGTTATCCATAAACCAAGAAAAGTTTCAACATCAGTATGAGGATAAAATTGTTTAGTTGAGATATAAAAAGCTTCTTAAAAGGCTTGTCACCCTTGAAGGTCTTTTCCATGAGGGAGATCATATGATAAAATACAAGGAAATGATGTCAACAAGTGAAAATAACTATGAAAGAGTCCTTATCTTCAAAGACAAACTCCTCAATCTTGGAAAGGTAAGCACTAAAGATAAAAGGCATACTTTCATAGAAATTTGTAAAGAATATGCAGACATCTTTATTTGGGAATATAGTGACCTGAGAGGCTTTGATCCCAAGCTGGCCCAACACACTATAGAACTAGAGGTTAATGCCAAGCCTATCAAATAGAAGTAGAGGCCCATAAAACCCAAAATTTAAGAGCTTGTGAGGAAATAATTGACCAAATTAATTGAATCCAAGATCATCTTTCTCATTAAGCACTCCTCATGGGTAGCCAATTTGGTACGTTTGAGTAAGAAGAGTGGGGAAATTATATTGTGTGTTGACTTCAGGGATACAAATAAGGTCTCTTTGAAATATCACTACCCCTGACCATCTATGGAGTAACTCCTTCAAATAGTTATTAGTTTAGAACATTTTTCCCTTTTAGATGGGTATTCAGGTTACAACCAAATGTTGATAAGAGAGGAAGATTAGTATAAGACTGCCTTCACCATAAAAGTGGGGCACATATGATTACCAAACGGTGCCTTTTAGATTTTCAAATGTTGGGTCCACTTTCCAAAGAACCATGGACATGGATTTCCAAGTGTTACTAAATTAGATGGTACTAGTTTACTTGGATGACATCACAGTTTTCTATAAGAAATCTAGTGAACACTTATATCATCGAAGGTTGATCTTTTTAAGATGTAGATAGTATGGGATCTCTTTAAATCCCAAAAAATGTGTGTTTTTGGTTCATGAAGGAAAACTTCTGGGTCACATTATTTAAAAAGAAGGATTATCCATTGACCTTGATAGAATAAGTGTCATCCTAGCCTTATCTTTACCCAAGCACAAAAAAGGAATCTAGAGCTTCCTTGGGAAGATAAACTTTGTGAGAAGGTTTATACCTAGTTTTGCAAACCTGGTCAAACCCATCACCACCATTTTAAATAAAATCCAAGTGTTTGCTTGGTCAAATGAAGGTAAAGCAAAATTTGAGGTGATCAAACAAGCCTAAGAACCCTTGCTCATGAATCAAGATTTCTCAAAGAATTTCATATTTTACACCTTTGTCAAATTTGAAAACATATCAGCGATGCTGATACAAAAGAATGGTGAAGGACTTGAGAAACCAATTGCTTTTTTTAGTTAGGAGATGGAGGGGTATGAGGTAAGATACACTTTTATAGAAAAGCAAGTTCTTGTAGCCTTGAGGAGTCTCAAGAAGTTTAGCCCAATGCTTTATAACGGTAAGATTCATCTTATGGTGTCTCATATTAGGGTAAGGGACTTTCTTCTCAATAAGGTATTGAATGAGAAAAGAGCAGGCTAGATTACCAAGGTCATGGAGTATGATGTTGAGATCAAAGTCACCAAGATGATAAGAGGCAAAGGTTTGTGTGAGCATATGGTAGATGATCTTCAAGAAGACAAAGAAGTTGTTTTGGTGACATAAGATAACTCATAAATAGATGCACCTCCACCTCACAACAGTTGGCTCCAGGATATGACACATTTCTTGATAACGGGTAAATGTCCCCAAGGTTTAGACAAAGTAAAAGAGAGGTATTTCAGACTCCAGTCCATACCTTATGCATTAGTTAATGGGGTTTTATTTATAAAATATCTCAATGGAGTACTATTTAGGTACATAGATGATAATCAAGTAGAAAAGCTTTTGGAGCAGTTCAATGATGGGCCTACAAGAGGTCATTTTGCTCCAAGAAGAACAGTAACAAAGGTAATCAGAGCTGGATATTATTTACCTAGCCTTTTCAAGGATGCCTATACATGGGTCAATAAATGTCAGAAGTGTGCTCTATTTGCAAGCAAACAAAGATTATCAACTCTTCCACTCAACCTAATTCAAGTGGAACAACCCTTCATGCAATGGGGGTTGGACTTCATAGGGATGATAAATCCACCTTCAAGTGTAGGGCAAAATGGGTGCTTACTACAACTAACTACTTCACTAGGTGGGTGGAAGCAATATCCTTGAAAGAAGCCAATGAGACAAAAGTATTGGACTTCTATGACAACATAGTAACTAGGTTTGGTGTCCCAACTACTATAATTTTAGATAATACATTAGTATTTGTTGGTATGAATACAAGTGAATGGGCATTCAAGCTGGGCATCTACCTCAGCACATCCTCCAATTACTACCCCAAAGGCAATGGAATGGTAGAGTCCACAAAAAATAACTTGCCAAGGATTATCAAGATAACTATGGAAGAAAATTAGAGAACATGGTATACAAAACTAAGGACAACCCTATGGGTTGACAAGTGACTCCCAAAACTACCATTGGAAATTCTCCATATGTCCTTGTATATGGAAGGGAAGCCAAATTACTCATTTCTCTTGAACTGCATGCCTTAGAGTTATCCCATCAGCTTGAGTTGATGGAGAGTGAGCCTATGAGCATGAGGATGGCAGAGCTCATGGAGCTTGAAGAAACTAGGGACCTTGCCATAAAGACATTAGAATCACATCAAGCTCAGGTCAAAAAAGCCTTTGACAAGAGAGCCATCACAAGGGACTTCAAGGAAGGGGACCTAGTCCTCAAATGGAACTCAAATAAGGCTAAACCAAGCAATCATACCAAGTTTAACAACTTGTGGAGTGGACCTTATTTGATCCATGGTTACAAACAACATAATGCATTTTAGCTTGCCCAATTAGATGGAGAGGTATTACCCATCCTAGTCAATGGCATTCATTTAAATCCTTATTGTTAGAATATTTTGTAGCTATTGTAACATATTATAGTAGTTTTCTATGCTTTCCTCTAAGTGCCTTATGCACATTTCCTTTCAGTTGTGTGTTTTTATTTCAATAAGTGCCTTAGGCATAGTTGTTTGTTTTACTCTTTGTGTTCATTTTTGCTTCAAGAGGAAGTTTTAAAAGGGGTCAGCCTTGAGTCAGTCTCACATCAGTTGAGAGAAAATGCTATGACTCCAAGTTCCCAATGGATAGACTAAGGCTACTAGTCTTTTACATAACGGGCATGTAACCTCAGGATATCACCATAAATGTTACCCAGATTTGGTCCACATAAGAATCTTTTACCTAGAAATGGTTTGAACATATGAGCAAAATTCTAGATGGAATGAATGGACCAAAGGTTTGGAAAGAGGTATAGGATTGAAAAGTAAAAAATGCCAGCAAGTTCTCATGGTGTTTCAAGAATTCAGGGGCATGAATCAGGTTGAACAAAGCCTTAGAAGTTTATTGAAGCCTTCTAAAGAGACAATAGTTTCTTGCACAAGTCTAAAGGGACCAGACCATCATGGCACATCATGCATGAATGAACAGAGTAGGATTGGTTGTGCATTTTAGAAGTCAACCAAAGCCAAAATATCACATGGACATGATATTTTTCATGCCAAGAAGGTCCCCTATAAATTTCATATCTTAATGAGTTCTCTATCTCAAAATATAAACTTCTAAAGTTGAACTTGTAGAGTAGGACGTGCATGTATATGTCAAGTTTAAGCCTCATAAAATAACCATTTGGATTCAAAACTTCCCAAGGATGAATGTGAAGCTAACAAGTGTCAATATCTTAGGTTCCCAAATGAAGATCTAATAGTGTGCAATGACTGACAAAGCTAGTGGGTCTAAGTTGATCAATAGTACATGTTTAATCATACCAAAGTAGATCGATGGCAAGCGAGAAGTCAATGGGTCAACAAATCTTGAAATCTAATGTGCATTTTTTAAGTGTCATGACCATGGTAACTATCAGGTAAATCAATGAAGCATGTGCAAGCTATGCAAAAGCATATTGATGATGTGCATAAAATCAAGATTCAATGCCCCTGAGGATGAATGCGAGAATGCCATGTGGTGCAAGTGCATTAAACCATAGAACTGATAGTAAGATCCCATGAAAAAATGTGGAGATGACAAATGTCATAATCTAGAAGGCCCAATTCAATATCAATGGCCAACATTAAAATTCAATGTTAGGAGACTTCAATAGAGAACAAATACAACCTAAGGTTAAACCAAGGTAAATATTTCAAAGTACGCCATTGAAGCTTAGCTGAGACCTCTGTTGGAGGGTCCAATGCATGCAAAATTGGTTTTTTTATGGTTTAAACATCATTTCATGAAGGGAGATCCTCATGTTTAGTGGTTTCTTGATTCCCAAAAAGCTCATTAGAGGTAGAATAGGTCTTTTAGGGCCTAATACAAAGATCAAAGTTGGACTAGTAGTTGTTAAATCAAGATTAAACATCTGGTAGATTTTTATGGATATTGTGATTATATGAAAACTAATAAATTGGATTGGTTTTCAATCTATAGTAAAGACCTAGAGTAGGGGCAGATGTGTAGGAGTGTCTTGTCCTTTGACAAAGTTATAGCTTCAACAAACATGTACTTGTAGCTGCTTAAGCATACTTAGGCATGGCTCTATCAAGTCCATGGATATGAGGACTTTGTCCTCATAATGAAAGCAAGTAGATATGGCATAGAAGCTCAAAGCAAAGGGATTTGGGGATTAGAGAGTATAGTGGCACATTTATTTCTTCTCAAAGCCATTTAGTCCTAATTGGATAAAAGATGGTTCAGAAATCAAGAAGGATGGTAGCTCAATTAATGATCTCAGATGGTGTGCTCCCCCTCTCTCTCCCTTTCTCCTATATCTCTTATTCTTTTCCATTTGTAAGCTCTCTCTCTCACTTTTGATAAGAAATTCTCTTTCAATTCTAGTAGAGTAGAGACTCTCATTTGATAAGGCTAGACCCTATCAAAAATTGTATGAAAGACCTCTTGAAATAATAAATATTTTCTCTACCTATCTCTCCCCTCTGAATTGTGTGTATCAAAGCTTGTGCATGATGGCATTGTGAAAGAGAATATTCCATGCCCATTGTCCCTATTTCTTGCTCATTTCTAAGGTGTCTTCAAGTTAGTTTTAGGTCTAAGTTAGTGTTCTTTATGTCATTGATGCAAGCTCTCAGTGAGTCTTAGAACTCCTCTTTGCCTTCATTCATTGCTTCTTAAACCTAGTTTATGAAACACTTATGCAACTAGTTTATTTTGTGAGATTGTGTGAGCTAGCATTGTCTTATGCTTCCTCAATGTTTACTTCAAGCATATGAGAGACTCATTTAAATTTGGTGCATCACTTTTTTAGATTTCTTAGGAGCCCTACTTCCCCTTTTCTAACCCTTTTCTTAGTAGTAGCATTATTATAGGTGATCCATCAAGAGGAAGTTGGCCTTCTCCAAAAGTTCAACCCCACCATAGATGACCCACAACCTGGGGTTGTTCCCATAGTGTAGCTCGATTGGAGAGAGCCTGAATAACCCTATCCAAGGGTGAAAATTGATGCTACAACAAGACCCTAAAAATTTAAAGCAATTTTGGAGTGAACTTTAAACAAAGAGTATTTTTTAGGCCAAAAGTTTGAATGAATTAGCATGTCATATCCCTAGGTTTAGGAACTCTATTTATTGTCTCAATGTTAGTTGTTAAAATTTTTGTTATTTTTTATTGATTTTTATTACAATAGGAACATTCTAATGGATCACTATAATAGTCACACTTGCTTATATCATCTTTTTAAAATAGTTCCAACTCATGTTGGGATTATGAAACTACATGAATAACATTATTTTCATTCTGATCTACTTTTAAATATGTTGTTAAGATGTATTATGATATTTGGTGTTGTTTATCTAGCCTTACAGTAGTTTCAATATATTCTACATCAAGTTTAATTCCCACATGCCAAAGTGCAATATCCTACACATCTTCTACATTACTACATAACTCTTGCAATTCGACACTATAAACCTTGCAAGTTAGTTTTAAAGGTCTTTAGAGTGTTTTTCAGGCTCAACACACCTTATTGCACAAGTTTATATATGTGAACCTTTAGATGATGAGATGAGCTTTCTGAAAATATATTATGGTACATAATTATAAAAAACCCATAAAAGTTAGTTCATGTCTAGTAAACTAGTTTACTCTAGAAACTGTGATATCTCTTTGTGTATTATTTAGCTTGTTTGGTTCATCCCAAGTTGGTGCAAGGCACTAGGGAAATATTGTACACATTTCATAATTACACACATGCTTGTGTCACTCACACAAATTGTGTATCTTTGTGACACTTGTATAGACTCTCTACACTCTTGTGTGTTTCCACTACACCAAGATGAATCACTACGGTAATGTGTAGCACTCTACAATGTTTGTGTTATCCTTATGCATTTTTGCAGAGTCAAGATGAACATCACATAACACTCCAATTATGCACATGAATTAACACCTTCATATAATCTCTTGCCAAGCATGTGTACATGTATCACCCCTACGTGCTTTTGTAACATACCACACATCAGTTTGTCACCACATTTGACTCGACATCCACACGTCAAAACTCTTCTATAGTGTGGCATTCTAGGTGGCATTCCATATGTCTATGCCATGTCATGGATCTTATGAGCAACACAACATCGATGAAAATGCAATTGGCACACCTACAAGGAAGTCAAGTTGTCACACGAGCTGAATATGAATCATTCTTATAGTTATTTAATTTTATAGTCATCTATTATAATTGCTTCCTTGTAATGATATATATTTTAAGACACCAAATATGGGAGACATATATGAGACTCACACAATGACCAAGTGATATGTCATTTTCCTATTTTATAATCGACCATGTCTGTAGCATCATGAATACTTGAAATCCTTGATCATCTCATATCTTATGATCACTTCCCAAACTAGGTAAATCAAGTAAGATGTTCATCCCTCTTTGATCATGGGAACTTGCTTTCCCAGCTTTGTTTGATCTCACTATAGTCTATATGAATTAGTTAGGATGTTTATCCCTTTTTGGTCACATAAACTTGCAATCATTGTCTTACTATACATTGTACATATATGTACTTTAACCTATTATTTCTATTGAATAAAAGTGGTACCATTTTTCGAATCTCCTATGTTGAATATGTAATGGTTATTTTTGCATTTGTTTCTTAGATTCCATTACATGTTTTATAGCTTACACCTATAACCACCTTAAATCCAATTAAGTATATTGAACACATTGTTTTAGCATTTGTTTCTTAGATTCCATTACATGTTTTATAGCTTACACCTATAACCACCTTAAATCCATTTAAGTATATTGAACACTAGGTCTCCTCTTGGGCCCCAAATCACCACTCTTCAAATATATCTTTGTGATGTAGTTTTCTCCACTCAAACAATCTATCAAATCATCCATTCTTGGTAATTAAATTATGTATTTGATAGTGAACTTGTTAATGACCCTTGAATTTGTACATGTGTCATTCTCCACTTTTTTTAGGTGCAAACATATTTGGAATTGCACATGGGCTCAAACTTCTCTTATCAAATCCTTCTCTAATATCTCTTGTACTTGCTTATTCAAATCTTCATTTTACATAGGTCTCAACCTATATGTTGCCTTGTTAAAAAAACTATATCTAGGTACCATATCTATATATGACTAACACTTCTCATATGTGGACATCCATTGGGAAAATATTTAAAATTTTTAAATACTCGTTTAAAAAATCATACACATCGAGTAGAATTTCACTTATTGTTTTTGAGATTACAACTTGCAATGGTTTGGGGATGGAAGCAAACCATGCCTTCTCATTTTTTTCCTCCTTCAATAACTTTTACTATAAACTAAAAACACCTTAGGACTGATTTTCACCTCTTCTCCTCTTTCTTTAAGTGGATTCAATGTGAACCTCTTACCATACTTCATAATTGTGTAAGTGTTGGCTTTAACATCATGCACAACCTTCATTTCAAATTGTCATGGACTTCTAAAAAAAACAGACATACATCCTTGGGCATTATGTCACACAAGACTTTGGTTTTGTAAGACCTAATTTGAAAGCTCATTATAAAATGCTCATTTACTACCACTTTATTCTCCTTAAGCAACCAAGATACCTTATATGGATTGGTTGCACAATTATTTTCAGCCTAAGCTTCTCTACCATGTCATTTGAAACCAAATTATCCATGCTTCCACTATTAGCAATCACCTTACAACACTTATCTCCAAATTTTCATATGGTATGGGAGAGATTCTTTCTTTGCACTAGTTCATTCTTCTCCTTTATTAGTTTCAAAAACACTATATTCATCATGAGAGCCTCTCCATACTTTAAATCCTTCATAGGATTTTGGGATGGAATTCTCTCATCCACGTGTACAATGTGATTACTTGCTTCATTCCTCCTATTTTTTCTAAAATAAGTTTGGACATTTGTATGCTTTATGCCCAACATCTTCATATTTAAATCACTTACCCACAAATCATCTACTTCGTCCTCTACTAAAGTATCCTCTTCTTCTTGAAGCACACCCTATTCTTATTTGTGTTTGATTCTGATTTTGAGGAGTGTTAACTTCCCCTACATGATTATGTTTTCCTCTACCATTATTTTATTTTCCCTTCCTATAGAGAACTTTCCTCTACCTTTATATGTGTTTTGTTGCATATTAGAAAACTTCTCTTTTGCCTTCAATGCACATTGATAGGATTCTTATATTAAACTCAAATTGAACATTTGAAACTCACCTTGAATAAAAATACAAAGACCATTAACATACTTTGAGATATTCTCTTGATCATCCTCCACATAATTTGGTATAATGGTGAGCTTGTAAAACTACTGTGTGTAATCATTTACGCTAAATTTTTTTGTCTCAAATTCTACAACTTCTTGAATAATTTTAGTTGATAATCAGAAGGTAAAAAATTACCTTTTATCTTTCAACCATTATCTCCCAATTATTGATTTTGTCTTTGCTGCATCTCTCCCTTTTTGGTTGTACATGATCCCACCCCAAGGATGAATTTCCCTAGTTTGGTGTAGGGCAACTTCATTCTCTTTGGGTCCTTCATTGACTCATAGTCAAAATATTTTTCCAACTTTATGATACAATCAATAAAATCCTTAGGGCATAAGATTCCTCCATTACTAGGGGTGTCCAACTTAGGCTTGTTATCCATATTAGCAATGGCCTTCAAATTTTTTTCTTTGGGTTCATTTATTATATCTTCAATGTGAATATCTTAAGTTATTCCTTCTTCGTCGTCACTCAAATCTATAATTGTGGATCCTCTCCTTTGTGCACTCTCCATTATATCCAATCTCACTTGGATTACTCTCAACATTTATGTTAAGTATGCTACTCTTGGTGCCCTTGAGAAGTATTATTCTATGTACCATATCTACTCAATAATGTAGGTTTTTATTTCACGGCTTGCAATTGACTCAACTAGATCCTCACACACTCAATTTGATAAGGAAAGATTTTCTATGATACCAAGTGATGCAGATGAGAATGATGGGGCTAAAATAATGGTTGCCTTACTCCCCAAATGAGACTTGCACTTATTTATAACACACGAAACTAGGCACAAGACTAAAACTTATAAGCCTAAAACATCTGTCTTTATTGAATGAATGACAAATATTAAAGAGATTGAATTACACACATAGACACACACACACACACAATTCCAATAAAAATATGAATAAGATCTTATAATCTCAGTCTCTTATGGATTGGTTATACATTTTATACTAGACATACATCACCCTAGCAAGTTCTGCAAAGCTTTTTTCCCCTTCTCACCTATCCCTACTAAAAAAAAGTAGAACTGCCACTCCTCTCTTTAACTAACTCTCTATCCCTTGCAAGACTCATTTTAATTTTTTGCAACTAATGCTGACATCTTGCAGAGTCTCTTTAAGTTCCTTTGCCTTTGGAAACTGATCCACATGTCATGGTTTATGTTTTTAAAAAATTAATCTAAATGTTCTGCCTTTGTGGGTGAATTTTTTCAGTTACTACAAATCAACAGCTATGCAACCATTAGTTAATGTAGATAAATGTTTTGGAAATCACCGTCCCTAAATAGGGTCAACCAAGCTCCAAGAGATGACTAAAACCATCTTCACTTGACATTCTAATTTATTGGTTTTTTATGATATTTTTAATATTATTGTTGATCAGCAACGATGCACACAATATTGTCAATAAGTTGTACAAACACACATATAGGCACACAAATGTGCACAAACCCGAAACCATGTTTTTGGTTGATGTAAGATTGTTTGTGAACTTGAATACTCCAACGTCAAGGATGATATGACTTTCCAATGGTATCTTGGTGCATGAGAGTAGGAGACATCGGGGAACAAATGAGATCTGAAGAAGGTGTGTCGTCTACTTGTATAGAAGCAATCCAAGGATTTGGGGAAGATGCACATTTTTCAAAGGAGTAAAAGATGTGCATTTGTGTGAAGGAGACAATTCCACATGTTATCTTATATATCTTACAATGCTATATATTTATCGATGATACATGATGTTTATAACATTACCTTGTAGGGAAAATAATCTTTTATCTAACTTCAAATTTGATTTTTATTGTTTCTTGCACTCTTCTCAAATCTTGAGGGGGGGAAGGGGGAATTATTATTATTTTTTTATTTTATCTTGCTACCCTAATCATTTCACACATTTTAGTACATAATACCATTTATGATGATAGGATTGGAGGTCGCCTTAGGACTAGTGGGTTCCTAACTTCAATTCCTGATTTAGGATTCCCCCTCGGATGTTACTCCAAGATTTCACTTTGACTATATTTATATTTTGCTTTAGACTTAGCTTCATCATTAAACATTATTTTATTTTTCAACATTTATTATGATTATTTGGCGTTCATCCATGCATGTGTGGAAAAAGAATATTAGTTATATAAGTTTTCAAGTGCATTAAATTTTATTCAAGAGAACGAGGTGTGTAGTTAAATCCTTTTTGTATGTCCTTTTTCTACCTTGAAATGTATGCTTACATACATTCAAATCAGGGCAAATGTAGACACTAAAAATGGCCCTTAAGCATTTATTAGTAATTAATTATCATGTTTTAAGGTGGTCACATATTTGTCAATTATTGATACAAATTATGCATTATTGGCATGTTTGTTGGGTTTCGTTGGTCTTCATTCTTCTTCTCAGTCCTTCATCCCTTCCCCTCCCTCTCTCTCTCTCTCACACACACACACACACACATCTTGGGCTCTGTGTCAATGCTTTTAGGCCCTTTTTTGGTCTTCCTCAGGTCAGGGTGCACTCATTCCTTTTATCCCATATTTTTAATTTTTTAGAAATTTGGTGTTGGTTTGGATGTGCTAATGGGGCCCTAATTTGAATTCAATTATCATATATACAATAGCATTGTGATTTATTTGACAAACAATATCTAAAAATCATTTATAGAGAATCTATGGAACTTAAAGAGATCAAGTAATCATTAGAGTATTTAGCATTCTCTGAAGCTAATTTTATGTAATACTTTTGCTGCACAACCTAAGTGTTTTGTATATCCACTAAGTGTTTTCTTTTTATGTAATATACTATTTTTTTGACATATGTTTATCAAGTGGTTTCCACTATTTAAGGCCCTAATAATTAAATGATGTTTATTGTCTTATTAACCCCCAACATAAGTCCTTAAAATGTCACTTTGTTTTCCTTAAATTTCAAATATCATGGGCATTATATGGTACGAAGAAAGTCCCAGTGGGCAAATAAGAGCGAGGAAATAGGAAACACAACAGTCAATTCTACTCCCCCAACGCTTCTAACATCAATAAAAAATATCCTAATACTTCATACATCCAACATTAATTAAATCTAAATTTCAAGACGAGATTTTATTTATTTATAAACATACAACTTCAAATTTAAATTTGACCGTGTACCTTCAAATTATGACTAATTCAAAATACACCTCTAACCTTTATATATATCTCCTCATAATTACTTTCGAAGAAATAATTAAATCTTATTATTATATTTATTAAAATTCTACTTATTTAGCGTGCTTTATCAATGGTAGCCCATTTATTTGTACTGCATTATCCAAACAGCTCCATGCTGATTGTTACACTTTCCAACCATTACTAAATATGCATGATTTTCCATGATAACTACTACTGCTTAGGGTGGGGTACGGTAGGGTTAAAGTAGAGGCATATATATATATATATGCGAGTGAATGGAATTTTGGGTCCCGCCGAATGTTCATTCATTTCATTATGCGACTTCAATTACAAATCCGTCTCCCTCGCAAATCGCAATAATAATGCTAACATTAATTAATTAATGTTTTATTGTTAGTCACAAAATTTACTTTATGTTTTATTGTTAGTCACGGAATTTACCGTGTCTATCGACTCTTTCCCAACCTTTTAAGAAAGTGGTTACGTACATTTTTATCGTGCAAAGAACACATTTAGTATATATATATTGTAACCATCTTGACTATAGGTGTCGGTCACCCCCCCAACCGCATAGTGCCCTTTCACCGAAGTGAAGTCGCTGTCCTAAGTCCTGAAGGAAAGCCTAGTTGTAGTTGCCTCCTATTTGGCTTTAGGGCCTAAGACGAGGGAGGAAAGACTCAACGTTTATTGGATTGGACTAAGCCCCTCTCCCTCCTATCCAAGCCCCTCTCCCTCAAAGACAAGCCACTCTCCCTCCAAAACAAGCCCCTCTCCCTCCTATATAGAGTATGAGTAAATGGGATGACCTAAGTCCAATAAGAAGTAGAGTTGAGTAGAGTAAAGAGCTTAGAGAACGTCTTCCTTTCCCAAGCGCATATTGCAAGATGAGCTTAATCAGCTGAAAACAAACCGAGATAAATTGAAATTGGGGGACCTAACCTATCCTCCTCTCTCCTCCCCTGAGCCCATAGACTCAGTGGGAAGGAAGGAAGGAAGGAAGGCCTAGCCTAGTTGAGTTTACATCGCCATGAGAGGGTATGAACACTACAAGAAAAGCACGTTTCAAAAAGTCTCCAAACAGAGAAGGGTGATACAATATCTTTATTTTTATCTTGATAATTTGTGATTTTTGAATAGAATATTAGATTTGTTTGTATTTTGAAATTAAGTTTGAAGAAATGAGTTTAAAATTGAATGATCAAATAAAGAATTGTATCAATATTTTAAGGAGGTCAATTTTATGTAGAGCATCTCTCCGATGATTAGAATTCAATATCTTTGATCCTCATAATAAATAAGATCATGTAAAGAGTATTGATTTTTTCAAAAAAACCGTAAACATTGCTAAATATATCACAATAAACTCAACATTTAAATAAAAAATGCTCTTCTGATTGTGATTTATTATTGCAAAATTTACAAATTATATGTAGTGATATTACAGAATAAAGTGCTATGACTCTATGCAAAGTTGATGATAGTATACTCGCAATTGACCTCAAGGAAATATGAAACCAGGGGATGAACTCGGTATACTTAAGATTAATATTACGTCCATCTTCTATTTGAAAATAATGCTCCAAGTAATGATGCATTTTTATTGACAATGGTTTCGATAGTTTTATCTAAATTAATTTTATGTAAGACATGTAGATCTCATCCCCAATATTTTTATAAAAATCTCTTTTTAACATGTGAGAAGCATTGATGAAAAATGTATTAAGAAGTAAACGATTGATATCAATAGCAATTCTTTGTAGGAAAGATATGCATTGAGCATACTGAGTGTTCTTAATCCCTTATTCACATAACTTTATAGATAATTAAAACGTGTTGAATACATATCTATTATGTCCAATTGTTGCATCTACCATACATTTTAATTTATTAAGCAACATTATTATATGGAAAACTATTAAAATATGAACAAGATGGATGCCAAATTCAATCAAAATAATTGCATGTGGATTTGACAATTTTGCCTTCGACATTTTGGATATAATGGAAATAAGATCTCTGTCAACCCAATCTCAATTAATATTACAAAGCTTAGGTCCTCAAATATCACATTTTTCACTAAAATTTGGGAGATATTTAATTTTACTTCAACATTTCCATTATCTACTTTGGAGAAATATATTTTTACCCTTATCAAATATAGGTGAGCTTGTCAAATTTATACCTTTTTTTTTATAGGGGTAAATAAGAGGGTTTTGATGGGGCCTCACAATCCAATACAAAAATCAATCGAAACAATAACTAACCAAGCCAAAGCAAACATTATCCCTAGAACAATCCTCGGCGCAATCAGGACAAGTTCGTAAAATAAATAACATCTAAAACATCAACGAAAAATTCATATAGAGTCAACAAAACAACTAGGTTTTAGCTTAAAACTAGCGTGCAATCAGTAAAAGGATGGCCAACAAACGTCAAAAAGCCGGTCACAAATCCGATCCCAACCAACATAAACTGAACATCAAACTGCTTAGAATCCAACCTTCCACTCCCGTGAAAAGACAATAGATCAACAAATTAATCAATGGTTGGAATCAATCTTCTTCCACGCTAAGAGAGAAGACCTTCCATTGTCCATTGAGTACCATCCTTCACCATTTCTTTTGTATCAGATCTCAGTCTTTCTACCTCCATCCCACACCTTTTCTTCTTGACCATTGAATCCATAGGCACTTTTAGTTTCACCAAAGAGGGACACGGAGGGGAAGCAACAAAATCCAAATGTAGAGTAGGATTTCACTGACCTTTTTTCTAAGAGGAAGAATCATAACCAAGAGCCCTGGGAAATGATAAAAGGTGCCATAATTACACTATAAAAAATCTTGATTTGGAAACTCGTGATTGTCAATTAACATTATAAAAAAATGGCTCATGTAAAAATTATAAAATGTCATCATAAAATTTATGAAAATTAAACGTTAATATATTATAATTTTAATATTAATAAAATGTATTATAATAGAAATGACCCTACACCCTTCTAACATAGTAATTAATTGATTGGGGTAAATAAAATTAAAAAATCCCGGCGGCTAAGTTACAACGAAACAAAAGTCGAGCTAAATATAAATATAAATTTCCATTAAATGAAAAATAGAAAAAGAGGGAGCTGCTACACCGTGATGGACACGCTGGCCCCCAACGTGCGACGCGTTATTCGTACTGACAACTTCAGTGGTGGAGAAAACCACTTTTAAAAAGAAAGGCGGTTTTACGGGTATATGGATTTACAGCTGTTATGACAGGTGGTTTTTACGCGCTGAATCTGATTGTTCTGAAACTAAACTATGTTCGATTAACGCACGAATATTAATTGTTATAGTAAACTCTGTTAGATTAACGTACGGATATTAACGTATTGTAACTTCTAAAATCATTAATTTTTTTTGGAACAGTCCTCTGCAGGACTTATTTCATGATTAAGTACCAACTCTTTCCTACATTGTCCGTTCAAATTTAGTGTTGAACTGGGGGCGCCCTGCGACTGACATAGTTTAATATAAATACATGACATATCCACCTGTTCTGTTCCCTGTGACTGACATATAGCTGGTTAGTGGTTACTGTGGAGGGAGTTATGATTGTGAAGGGGGTAGATGGGATTCGGGAAGGTAAAAAGAAAGCAAGGATGCAACTGCAAGCCAGCTAGAAGCAACAATAATTAATGCTCTCGTCCATAGATACACAATGTGTATATGCATAATATAGTCTTATAGAAGCAGCCTTGAGACATTTGCTAGACGCTTGAGACGGGTTTTCTTTTCACAATGCAGCGTCTGGGTGTTGTTGGTTTGGTAGTTTGGCATTTGGGTTGTTTTCTGTTTATCTTGTATCAGCTACAAGCTGTGTTGGGTGCTGTGGGAAGGCCATTGACAGATGCAGATATCATACGCAGGCAGCTGTTGGCCTATGAAGGAAAGGAGTTTGAGTTTGGGGAGAGAGTCGTGGTTGACCCAAGTCTGAGATTCCCTAATTCAAGGCTCAAAAATGCCTACATTGCTCTCCAAGCGTGGAAGTCTGCTATTTTTAGTGATCCTTCCAATGTGACTGGCAGCTGGGTTGGAGCAAATGTGTGCAGGTACTATGGTGTTTTTTGTGCTCCTGCGTTGGATAATCCCAGCATTGAAGTTGTAGCAGGCATTGATCTGAATCATGCAGACATTGCAGGCTTTCTTCCAGAGGAGCTTGGTCTGCTCACAGATCTTGCTTTATTTCATATCAATACTAATAGGTTCTGTGGCATTGTGCCTCACAGCTTCAAGAATCTTAGATTGCTCTTTGAGCTGGATATCAGCAACAACAGATTTGTTGGGCCATTTCCCATGGTAGTCCTCCCGTTGCCGTCATTGAAGTACTTGGACATTAGATTCAATGATTTTGAAGGTCAGTTGCCATCTCAGCTCTTTGACAAGGACCTGGATGCCATCTTTGTTAATAACAACAGGTTCCAGTTCGAGATCCCATCGAATCTGGGGAACTCACCTGTATCTGTTGTTGTGCTTGCTAACAACCACCTAAGGGGATGCTTGCCTCCCAGCATTGGCAATATGGCTGCTACTCTGGACGAGATCATCGTCCTCAACAACGATCTAACAGCTTGCCTGCCTTCTGAGATTGGTTTGTTGAAAAACTTGACAGTTTTTGATGTAAGCTTCAATAAGTTCGTTGGTGCTCTGCCAAACAGCATTGGGGGGATGGAGAGCTTAGAGCAGCTGGATGTTGCACACAACTTGTTTTCAGGAATGATTCCTCAGACAGTCTGTGCACTTCCCAAGTTGATCAACTTCACATATTCCTACAACTTCTTCACTGGGGAGGCACCTAATTGTCTGGCTCTGCCGTCCAGAGGAGTTGTCTTCAATGACCGCTCCAACTGCATTCCTGGTAGGCCTGCCCAACGTTCTTTCAGTCAATGTGCTTCATTCCTTTCTCATCCGGTTGCTTGTTCTTCATTTAAGTGTAATGCATTTCCTACTCCAATTCCCTCCCCATCAACACCAAAACCGCCATCTCCTGCCCTCCCATCTCCACCATCACCATCACAGTCACCAGTACCGCCTTCAGGGACGTCTCCGTCTCCATTCCAACCGCCTCAACCTTTTCCATCTCCAACACCACCGTCTCCTACAGTGCCATCTCCAACACCATACTCTCCAACGCCACCATCTCCTTCATATTCATATCCTCAACCGCCGCCCCCTAATGGCTTACCACCCCCACCTCCACTCCCACTACCATCCCCTTCTCCTTCATCACCATCTCCTCTCTCATTCCCATCTCCACCCCCTCCTCCAACATCTCCACCACCTCCCCCTCAATCTCCTTTTTCATCGCCATACTCTCCACCTCATGTCAACTACCCACCTCCACCTCTACTCCCGTCCCCATCATCCCCTTCTCCTCCACCACCGTATCCTCCGCCAACACCTCCCTTGTATTCACCATCTCCTCCACCTCCATTAACTGTTTCTCCACCTCATACAACTCCAGTTCCTTGCATCCGATCGCCTCCACCTTCACCCGCACCAGCACCTCACTCCCCACCACCTCCATCTGCCGTCTACCATTTCTATTCACCGCCACCACCATTGCATTCTCCGCCGCCACCATCACCACCTCCACCACGTGAAGAATACCCTTCATCACCACCACCTCCTCCTCTCTCATCTCCTCCACCAGTTTACTACACTGCTCCACCACCCCCATCCCCGCCTCCACCACCACTTTATTACACCGCTCCTCCACCTCCTTCGCCATCTCCACCACCACCACCTCCTTCACCATCTCCCCCACCTCCACCCCCTCCATGTGTTGAGCAAATGTCACCACCACCTCCCCCGTTGTCACTACCGCTACCCACTCCAACCAATGTGCCTCCCCCCGAATTTGAACATACACCGCTTCCTCCAACTCTTGGGTTCTCATATAGTTCTCCTCCCCCTCCCTCAATATATTAATTTTTTAGAGAGTTGTATGAGGAAACAGACTATTTTTTCTGCTGGCAAGTTATCCTCTCTAGTTCCTTGTATTAAAATACATTGGGTGTTTCCTGAGTCGAGAAATATTGCAGCAACTGAAAACAATACAGGAATCACTCAGGGGCCATCTCGTGGACCTTTCATGCTTTTGGGTATTTTAGAGTCTAGACAATGATTTTTGAGCAAGCTGTCTTCATTGCTCATGATATGGAAGGATCATATGAATAAACCATTCACGGGTATATATTTTATGATTTATCACAATGGGTATCGAAGTTTGTATGCATTACTACTAAACCATGATCTTATCAAGTGTTATACATTCCTGTTACTCTGTTCAGGATCAAATTAGGTGTTTGTTTGGAAAGTAACCTCATAATTTCAAAGCTCAAATTCTTTTTAGTTAGTTGCTATTCAGAATTAAGTAGTAGAACCAAATATTTGATCTATTCAAGTTTATCATTCATTGCAAGATATCATACCCTTCTCTTCTTTGTTGACAATGTAATTGACAATTGTTAAGCAATGTTGTTGCATGATGCATCTCTACTGACTGTCCAACATGCCAGAGCGCTCCTCATATCATGTCTTTATGCAGGACGATAAGGAAAAAATATCGGTACAGAGCAAAGTATGGAAATGTGTCTCAGGAATTCATTTATAAATTTTGAAATTTTGGGATGAAGATTTTGTAACGATGCAAAGTGTGGAAAATGTGTTTCATGCTGTGTTCTGCATCGTTTATGTATTTTTGGTAAGGATCTGAATGCCTTAATTAGTCGAAATAAATGAGAGACACACCACAACTCGCATGGTTTAAATGAAGTGTAAGAATCACTCTGATTACCCATAAATGACTTGGCTCCTTAATAAATGAAGCTGTTTCTGACTTGTTATGTGTACGGCTGGGCCCTTCGAACTACAGACATACCACTGTAGTTCTGACAGCTGACAGATCAGAAGTCAAATAGATTAATGGATCATGGCAAGATGGCAACTGTCACCCCCATTAACTAACATGTTAAAATGAGCATCTGCCCGCAAGATGGTTCAAAATGTATATTTATTTATTTATTTTTTGGGTCTTGGGTGCTCTCTGGCTATATCATCCCTAGAAAGGAAGGCAGGTAGAGGCATAATTTTTATATTGAAACATACATATTAAATATTATTTTAGCTTTTATGTTGTAAAAAGAGCTGGGTTTGAATTTAAAAAATAATATTTGTTATAATGCCGTGCCATACATCCAATGCTATAAAATGGGAATGGTGAGTGTTGCAACGTTGGCATGCATTGTCTGGGTATGGGAATGGATAGAGTTTGGCAGTTGAGGGCATGTGCTCACTCACTATTTTTTTTCTTTTATATGGGTGTAAGTGACAACACTCTAGTAACGTGAGGGTTACGCATCCCAAGATCTATTTGCATTCAGAATGAAAGGCAAGGCTATCACTTTTTATGATTTTTTTAAAGGATTTTTTTTTTTTTTTGGGTTGATTTTCATAAGAATTTGTTAGTGTGGTGATTTTTTCTATTCATTTTTTGGATGGTTAATGTTGTATCATATCTTGTTTTATATTAATATATAAGTATTTTTTAAGCGAAAAAAAATAAGGTTGGGCTGGCTATAATAACTGAGATAAAAAATTTATTAAAAGGGGTGGTCTTCACTTTTACAAGAAAAAAATTTAGGGGTTGCTATGATATAATTATAAGAACATAAAGAAAACTATGGGATTAAAAATATTATCATAACTTTGTAAAATTATGAGATTAAAGTATGATGAGAACTTTATTCTGATTATTGTTAGTGTTTTATGAATGTGAAGTTTGGTATTGTATTCAATTGGATATTGAGACAACCAAAAAAAGAAAAGAAGAGGAGAAATTAAAAATTTTGTAACAAAATTAAAATTTAAAAATTTTAAGTTGGAGGTATTGATCATAATTTAGATTTGAATTATTTAAAGAAAACAAAAGTTTGAAAACTCATTATTAACTTAAAATGATAGTAGAAGAAGCCTTACACAAGGACAAAAATGCATGAATATAACAAAGGTCAATTAAATGAGTAAAGGAGACATTAGCATGTAAGAGTACTTGAATTTTAAGAAAAAGTTCGTGTAATTTTTTATTTTATTTTTTTATATATTAGTCACATAGATAAAATGATTTGGGTGGAAGAGAAAATATGATTTCAAAGAATTTGATATCATTTAAGATTATAATGAAAAAAATTATACAAAAATAAAAATTGATCGAAACGTAAACATATTGATGATTCAATATCATTTTAGGTGTGAACGTTGAAGGTAGATAGAGGTGAAAGTTGTAGGTAGATCAGGGGAGGGGATTGGTAGTTGGGACTCTTAATTTCAGAGTCTCATATCTTTTATATTACGGTATTTTGTACTTGGAAATTTTGGATTTAGATAGTTTAACATTTTTTTAGTTTAAAAGGGTGGTCGAGGAAAAAAATTATGTTTCCAGAAGCCGTGCGATGATTTTTTCAGCAACATGTCAAATTTTCCACATTTTGGAGGTCCAACCAATTGTTGGGATCAAAAGGACCACTAGTTGAGATTGAAATCATCAAAATTTATTTTGATATGAACCTATTTATTTATTATTGCCTTCTAATGTTGACATGTGAGCCATAGATTGAAATATTCATGGGTCATTAACTTGAAACTATGTGTTATGTTGGAAGATGCAATAGTCATTAATATGAAATGATGTGCCATGTTCATTAATGTGTAGCTCATTAATGTTGAAGCCAACGCCATTTTTAAAATAGTTTGGTGAACTTTTTCTCATTAATGTGGCAAGTTAATGTCATTTTATGCGTAACTTACCACATTTTCTTCTTGCTTTTTCATGGACTTCCTCCCCCAAAATGGATGGAACTTGCCCGAAAGTTTTTGATCATGCCATGTTACACAGGGATTTTAGTTGGTAGAATGTAGGGATGAAAGCTTCTGTGCATAGGTGTTGTTTGTGATTGAATCCACAACAGTGTTTTGTTTATTTTTGCGTCGCTGTTATTGTTATTGTGCCTTCTCTGTTCATTTTTTTGCTACATGCCTTCTATGTTCCTCAATTTTTTTGGATCTTTATCACTTGATGACTTTTTTGACGTGCTTGCACATCTAAGTAAACATCATTGGTATGTTAATGAACTAACATTGCTGTTGTTCACATGTTTGCCATTCACTACTATGTTATTTATATATGCGACACATCTCTGTTGGGTTGAGCTCAGGTAGGAGACATGGGTCATTACTATGGAAGCCACTGCCATTTTTCACATGGCGTTACGAGCATTTCTCCATTACCATGACAAGTTAATGTCACCTTATGTGCTATGAACAAACGTTCCTCGTTATTTATTTTTTCACATGGCTTTTATGGTTATTGTGCTTTGTATATCCCTATTTTTTGTTTCGTGCCTTATATATTCTTAGGTTTTTTGGCGTGCTTTCTTTGTTCATATTTTTTTGCATGCCTTCACATATAAATAAACGTTTACTCGTATGTTAATGGACTAATGGAACGTTAAACTAACAAACATCTCTCCCTGCCCTTTTTGGCGGACCTCCCTTCAAATGGCCATGGAACCTCCCTGAAAGTTCTCAACCATGCAACATTTTGTAGAGGAATTTCAATTGACAGAATAGAGGGATGAAAAGTGTTATTATTGTCTTCTATGTTCATGGTTTTTTCGGTCGCCAAAAACATTTCACAAAAGTGTGTTTCCGATTAATGAACCCACAACTATATTCTTTTTATTTTCATGTGCATGTTATTGTTATTGTGCCTTCAATGCCTTTGTTGGAAGATGTTTGTTGGAGGGATGAAACTTTACCCAATTTTGAACCCACATCATCCACATGTTTTCATTCATATCTTACTCCAAATTTGTTAGTATTTTAATGGAAGCCTTAGATGTATTTTTGTCAGGGTTTCTTTGTTCATGGTTTTTTTTGTCTGTATTCACATCACTAGTATGTGAATGGATTGCCATAGTTGTCCATATGTTTTCCATTCACTCTGTTGTGTTATTTATTCAATTTGAACTTGTGATGGAAAACACGTGGCTCTTTAATGTAGAAGTCAACACCATTTTTCACATGGTTAGACGGGTTTTTATTCATTACCGTCGCAAGTTGGAGGGATTATACCTGGATTTTTACTCAACATAATGAAGGGATGAAAGTGTTCCTACAGATGTGTTGTCTGTAATTGAACCAACATCAATGTTTTATTATTATTTTGTATGGCTGTTATTGTTATTGTGCCATTAATAAGCGTCTCTCCCTACCTTTTTGCCTACCTCATTCCTTAAATTGATAGCCAATTTCGAGTCAAATGGAAATGAAAGCTCTAGGTAACTTTTCCAATACTACGTGGTTCCTTCCCCAAACAACCATGTAACCTACCTAAAAACTTTTTTTTTCACGACTTCACTTCTGAGCAAATGTTTAGTGGTATGTTAATGGAGTAATGAAACATTTCAATAGGTATGTTACCTATAACCAAAACCACTACTAGGTTTTTTTCTTTTTCGCCTCCTTGTTACTGAAATTGTGTGTTTTATGCGCATATCATTCTTATTCAATGTCAAGCTATTAATTTACATAGCAATAAATGTTATTGTTTTTGTATCAACCAATCTAGTTTTCTGAATTATATGGTCATGTTGGAAGGTGTTTTTGTCATTATTGTCAGGGGATCTCTAGCTCTACCAATTAGAGCACAATTGATTACTTTTTTATATGCAATTAAACACGGAATTATACCAGAATGATAAAGTAGCTAGAAACTTGAGACAACAAAGAATTTGAGAGACAATACACACTCTTGTATTAAATAATACTAGAAGAAAATATAATAAGGAAGATGCCACTTCTTCCTCCACCTCAAAGGCTTGCCACACCTCAAGACCTTCTTCCTTCTCTCTCTTGCTCAACACAACAACTCTAAAGCCTGAGTTGTTATCCCTCCTTGAATGCTTCAGCTGATCTCCTTGACCTTACACCTGTAGATCTCCTTGACCTTGCTAGCTTCAATGCTTTTACTTGCCTTAGAATAATTACAATACATGCCTTATGGGTCTATAAATAAGATCCCATACTTACAAAAAATAGAACTCTAACTACTAAAATTAGACACACAACCCGCGACTTAAATTAGCCCCTTAGCATGCAAACACTCGGTTCAACTAACTAACTATTTGTACAACAAACAGTTCTGGACCGCACAGGGGACCGATGCCGGTCCCTGCTTGTCTGGTGCTGTCGACGTCGACCGACTCCCTGCCGTCGCCGGTCTCCTTCTCCACTGCGCTTGATCGACGTCGGTCATACTGCCGACGCCGGTGGCTCTGGTTCTTCAGCATCCTTCCTCTTGTGTCTGCAAACAGTTGAAGCTTTTAGCTCCACACCTTAACAATTATTATGAAAAGAAGTTCCATGTTAGAAGGATGAAATGTTACACACCACTGAACCCACATCATTGGCTTATTTTCATTCCCATCTGAGTCCAAATGTGTTGTTATTTGAATGGAAGGTTTGGATGTTTTTTGATTTCATGTCACAGTGCGGCACATATTTGTGTGCATTTAATACAAATTAAGCTCCATGTGCTTTGTATTCATGTATGCCCCCTTACACAATATGGCTTAGAAGACATACCATTTACTGGTATGTGGATAGAAGCTCGGAGGGTTTTCATTCACATAGCAGTAGAAGTTAGTCTTTGTATCAAAATTAAGGCTCTCATCCACATATCATAGAACGTAATTGTTTTTGTATCATTGGCTTATAATATTAACAAGGAGTGCATCAAAATATATACGGGTCATTCATATAAAATGAAAGGCCATGTTAAAAGACAAGAGTGTCAACAACACTAAATATTATTGGTATGTGGATAGAAGCCATGAATGTTTCCATTACATACTAGTAAATGTTACAGTTATTCTATCAAAAATAAGAATATCATTAACATACCATTAAACGTAAATTGAGATGTATCAAACAAACTCTATGTGAAATCATGTCATGTTTTTCATATGTTGTTATTAAATTATTAAATATTTACTGCTATGTGGATGGAAACCATGAAATTTAGTTATATGTTACTGTGAATTATTGTTGTTGTGTTATTCATTAACATGTTCAAAATTATAAATATTATTTAAGTGATGTTTGTATGTTTTTTAAATGTTGTTGTGACATGATGTCGATAGTTTGCCCATTATATTGTCATTGTTGCTGATAGTTTTTTCATTTTAATGACAATTACTATATTTGCACATTTTTGTTTTTTATAGATATTGAATTGTTGTAGAGGGTGAATGTTTCATGGAGTACCCAAGTTGAGAATGTTTTACATACATTGTGTTTCTTGACTCTTATTATGTCTCTGGGGTTTTATTTTTTTTCCATTGTCTTTCTTAACATAGTATATATTTCCAAAGTTTGGAATGCTCGTATAGTTTTTTTTTCTGAACTTTGTGAAATTTGCAATGCACAACTCTATATTAATTCTATTGTTTACATGTGTTGTTGATGTTTGTTTTCTATGGGTAATGATGTCAGATCTCAAAGTCAAGAGCAAAGAACAACAATGGGGTGTTTGCTTCCAAGTGAAAGTTTTTTCTAAATTTTTTTTAACTTTCACTAAGCTAATGATCTATTTTTAGGTTAGATCGCAGATATAAAAATAAAATTAATTACATTACATAATGAAACTTATTAGATTTACTTTCAGTACATTTCTAGATATAGTTTAGTACATTACATATCAAACTGAATACATTTGATTCTATTTACAATTTTGTGATGTTCGCTTTTGATTGAGGCTCCCTCCCTCACTATTCTAATTAGTTTTCTTGCGTAGACATACTTAAACCATCTTAGTTGAAACTTAACGTTGCATTTACAACATATTGAGCCATTTAATGAATTTGCATTTGCATTTGTTGTTACACCTACAACACCTTCAACGTTTCTAGTGGTTGCCCTTCTTCGTTAACGTCTTCATTAACAATTTTAGGGATTTTGACTCATATGTTCCTCATTCTTTCATACAAGGTTGTACATATGATATGAGCCCTTAATTCCCATACCATTATCGAATTCTCTATCCCTTCTATCATGCTCTTTATTTTTCTCATTTTATTTATCTTTGTTATATCTTGTACTACACCTTCTTTTGGCTTTTGAATCCCTTTACAATTTGCTAATGTCCCCTTTTGATTGAGGCCAAGATTTGGTGTTCTCTCCCTCAACCATTCTACTCGGCTATCTTTTATAATTGCAATGAGTTGCCCCTATTCATTAATGACTTCAACAAATTTCACTTATGTCGTCCTCATTATTTCACATGGCCGTCTTCTTCTTTGCATTCCTTGTTGTGAGATATAGCAATGAACAAATTATTTAAGTAATTGACAACATAATGGAAAACATATCAAAATTAGGTACGGGAGAAAATAATTGTAATGCTGAACATGTGAATGAATAATACAACATGATATCACAAATATGTATGTTAATAGAATAGAAAAACTAACAACAACATTTACAATATAATGGGAAACTATTAACAATAAAAACATATAGAAAACACAGCGACATGATTTCATATAAAGATGTTTGATACATATGAGTCTATGTTTATTGGTATGTTAATGAAATTTTTATTTTTAATAGAATGATTGTAATATTTATTGGTATGCGAATGGAAACATTCATGGTTTCCATCGACATATCAGTAAATATTCAATGTTGTCGCCACCCTTGTCTTTCAACATGGCCATTCATTTTAATTTTATATTAATAACCCATATATATTTTGATCCATGCCTTATTTGTCAACATTATAAGCCGATGATAAAATATCAATTCTTTTCTAAGCTTGTAGAATGTACCAATGAGAATATTTTCTTGTTCACTAGATGGAGCAATCAAAGTCACCCTATAATAAATGAGTTTGTAAAAAATATCCACTATCATAGGGTGACTTTGAATTCTCTTTGTAGGGAATGAAAAGCTTCAGGGCTTCTATCAACATTGTGGGATCAACTATGGGTAATGTTTCATCTCTACAACATGGAGCTTCCTTGTATATTAATGACATAAACGTCTTTCAACATGGTCATAAAATTCAAAAAACTATATTGGTTGATAGAAAAATAATAATATTTACCACCTTCTGAATGAAAACAAAATAAAACACTGTTGTAGGTTTAGTTACAGGCAACACTTCTACATGAACGTTTTCATCCCTCCATTATATCAATTAAATTTTTTGTGTGTAACATGACATGGTTGAAATTTTTTGGGTAGGTTCCATCCATTTTGGGGGAGAAGGAATGTGAAAAGGTAGGGAAAGAAATTTGTTGGTGTAACGTTTCATCATTCCATTACCATACCAATAAACGTTTAAGTTTAGATGTGAAGGCATGCAAAAAAAAAAAACATGAATAAATAAAGCACCCCAAAAAACCAAGAGTGTTTGTGGTGTGTAGTGTGGTATTAACTTCCCACCGTAATGGAGAAAAGTCTATCTAGCCACATGAAAAATGGCGGTGGCTTCCACAACAATGACTCATACGTCTTCTATCATGAACTCAACCCAACAAAAATGTGTTGCATATATAAATAACATAGCAGAGTGAATGAAAAATATGTGAAGAATTTAGCTATGTTAGTTCATTAACATACCAATAAATATTTACTCAAATGTGAAAGCATGAAAAAAACCATCAAGTGATGAAAACCCAAAAAATTCAAGGAACATAGAAAGCACGTAACAAAAAATATGAATATATAAGGCATGTAACAAAAAACATGAACAAAGAAGGCACAATAACAATAAAAACGAAGCAAAAATAGACAAAACACTATTGTGGATTCAGTTACAAGCAACACACCTACACATACGCTTTCATCCTTGTATTCTACCGATTGAAATTCTTTTGCATAACGCGACATGGTCAAGAACTTTTGGGCAAGTTCCATTCGTTTTGGGGGAGGAGATATGCAAAAAGGCGGGGAGAGAATCTAGTAAGTGGCACACATAGTAGTATTAACTTGCCACATTCATGGAGAAAAACCTGTCGAGCCAGGCAAAAAGAAAACATAAATAAGGAAAATAATGATAAAAACCACAAAGATATAAGAAACACAATAGAAAAGAGGAACATATAAGGCACAAAAACCATAACAACCATGCCAAAATATTAATAACCAAGAATGTCTATGGCACGCAAGGCAACGTTAACTTGTCATGGTAATGGAGAAAAGCCCGTCTATCCATTTGAAAAATGATGCTAGCTTCCACATTAATGAGCCATGTGTTTTCGATCTTGAGTTCAAATTCAGTAAAGAACACAACAGAGTAAATGCAAAACATATAAACAAGAACTATATCAATCTATTCACATACCAGTAAATGTTTACTCAGATGTGAATGCACATAAAAAAACGTGAACAAAGAAATCACACAACAAATTCCTCCATCCATCCCTTTCATCCCTCCATTTTTCTGTCCATTTTACGGACTGAAATTTGTTTGTGTAACTCGACATGGTAGAGAACTTTGTTTGTCATCAGATTCTTGTCATTTATAGACACATTGTATGTCGAGAACATAATTTAAATTTAGAAAGGTTTGTGAATGATGAGGCTTAAATTTTCATTCTTTTTTATAGGTGAGGCATATTAAAGGAGGAAGGTAGAGTCAGAAGTTAAAGCCAAATATTTGAATTGTGAATACAATAAGATATAATACAATGTAAGTAGATCAATTATAATATTATAAATCCCCATATGTTTTATATTTTGTCTTATGTAACTTACAATGAAGAATCTTGAAGAGAGATTGTGAGACTCGATTTACTTTTTGAAGTTAATATTTTTGAAATGTTACACCTTCAAATACTTAGTAAAGTATGTAACTTTTTAAAAGTTATATTCTAATTTGAAAACAATATTTTTATTAATAAAAATGATATTTGTATTAATGAATATGATATTTTTATTAATGAATATAATCTTCATTTTGTTAAATATGATATTCATTTTGTTGAATATGATGTACACTATATTTTTAATTATAATGCATATCTATTTTCAAGAGAACCAGTAATTGTATAAAAAGGTTCATATTTTTAATATTAATTATTTAAAAAATGAATAGACTAACGTTAAAATGTTTAAATAACTTTTACAATAATTATACAACCTATAATACATAATTAAATAAATCATAATAATTGATAACTAAGAAAAAAGGATCACAACTATAATTACAATGATTGACCCTGTCTCAACTAGTAGTTCCTTTCCCTTAATACATGTTAAAAAGTGAAAAAATAATATACACATATTTTATACTTAAAATTTTATAAAAATAAAATAAAATTACATTACAAAATCTTAAAAATTGAAACTTTGACTACTTTATTTAAAGAAATGAAACTAAATAAAACAACAAATATTGAAATTTGACACTTTGACTACTTTATTTTTTTTTTAAAAAAAACTAAATAAAAAATCTAACATTATAAAAAGTAAATACTTTACAAATCTTAGAAAACAAGACTTTATTGAAATGATTGTTGTCACGCGGAACACTTTTGGTCCCATCAACTTTATTAAAATCATCAATCTTTCATTCTATTCTATTCTATTCTATTCTATTCTATGGATGTGAGAGCGACCTCCATTATCAATTTAGTGTCTTCATTTCATTACAATAAAACGTAATGGCCAACAAACAAACGATTTGCCCTAAAACTCAACTACTAACTATAACTATGTCTACGTCACTTTATTTATTTCAAGCATCCAAATCTTGTATGGGATCAGCTCCACGTAGTTTGTTGAGGCTTTCGTTTTACTAGGAGGACTCTTTTCATATAATTTTTTAATTGATATATCATATATATTTAAATCCTTATCTTATTTTATCATGTATTATTAGTTTACAATGATAATTGATTTAATTTAATGTAACTTATATTTTTATTTTAAAGGTCAAGATTGTTTTGTGAGATTGGGAAATATATAAATAAGATAAAGAAGAAAAAGTGTATAAAAATATATTTTAAAGAATATATTTAAAAAAATTAAATTAAAAAAAAAAAAGGAAGAGTACAATAAAAAAGAGAAGGATTTTACACAATGAGATGAAACTTCTTGTTATAAAGAAACATTTAATATTATTTAATTGTTATATAGTGTACAATAGATGTAAGACGATGTGGATTATGAGATTTATGATCTTCCATAGATTTATTATAAAAACTTAGAAGTTGGTCATATGAAAGGTTAGAAATTGGAAGTTATTACTTTAGTGTAGGTTTTTAAAGTAACTTATAGTTAAAAAGTTATCGACGAATACCAAACATTTATTAGAAGAAGAAGATTAAACATTTTTGATCTTCATAAACCATAAATATTAAAAATCAACAAAATCTATAAAAACACCAAAAATTGTTCTCTTATCTCGTAATAAATAGAATATATAAAAACATAATAATCTTCAATCTCAAATTTGAAAAAATAAATTTGACAAATATAATATACTTTGAACATATAGTTATTTATTTCAATACAAAACTAATAAAAACAAACTTTAAATTAAATAAATTAATTATTTAAATTACAAATACCAAAAAAAAATTAAATTAACCCATCATTCAAATGAAAATATAAATTTAAATAATATTCAAATTTTAAAGAGAACATCTCTCATGATTCAAACTACGTACAATGAAAGTCTGCTATATATAAATCTTGGCACAAAGTACCTTTATTTATCTATTTTTAAATTTATGGTCGTTTCTTTTTACTTAAATATTATTTCCATTCTTTATTTCTTTAGAGATGAATTTATTAAAATATAAAAATAGATCCCCAAACAAATTATTACTAGAATATTTGAGTTGGATGTTTTCCTCTATTGATTAAAAATAAAAATAAAAATATAGTTAGTATACATGATGAGGTTGGTAGATGTTGAAGCAAGTCCATGCATCTGGCCTTCACATGAGGTGCCACGCTTGTGTTAACATACATGAACCGACCTATCGAATTTGAGGAGTTATTGTTTCTCACATAACAAACTTAATTAACTTTTTAAATTTTTAATAAAAGAAACATTTATTAATTACCATTATGCATTTTTTTTATGGTCATTATTATTATTGGTACCAAATTTATTGGCAAATGAACGTATTTAAGTTTTTTAAGCCATAAATATGTTGGAAATTATCTCGTGAAAATTTGGATGGATGGTCCAAATTTCTAAGGGATTATAATAAATATATATTTATTATTTGATATTTCCACTTTTAAATATGAATTATCTTAATTTTTGAAAGGTAATGTTGAGTGAATAATTCTAAATTTTATTTTATTTGATGGGTAGGATCAACCATCAAATATAACCTAATTTTTTTAGATAATTTATTTTATTAAGATTGTATGTAGCAACATCTCTTTTGAAGATGTATTCCATGTTCATGTACTTTTCATTTTATTGTCATGTAAAAGATTTCATGAAAAATGATCATATTTTAGTTTTAAGAATTTTCTCTACTATAAAAGAGCTCATGGACACCCAAGAGCATGAGTTTCATTGGTAAAGTGGAGGGGATCTCTCTTTGCCTACTTAAGTATAGACTCCTAATTTTAGTACAAGTATTATAATTATAATATTATTTCATATTTTTTACATATGAATTATTAGTTCAAATTGGATTCTTATTGATACATTTTTTCATGTTGGGCTATGTATAACCTTCCCTTATCATCATTCACTCTCAAACACTTTTAAAATTGCCATTTGTTTGTTTCAAGATACTTGTAAATACTCCTCTAAACCTATAGATAGATGTTTGTAGTGTATTAATTATCTTGTATACTATTGGAAGAGTCTAATACTCCTCTGACATTTATCAGATTGTTTCGACAGTGGTCATATTGATTATAGGTCATTGGGTCCCTTTCAACATGTTTCATTGTGCCTTGATTGTCAACTTTCCTTCCACATTTTTTATTTACACGCTAAGAAGGTCCTAATTTGAATTTGAGTAAGTTTATACAAATATACAAACACCTTAATGCATTTATATATAGACTACACATCACATAATCATTGTATGCTCACACAATTACAAGAATCATATATAAGAATTTCCTACACTTTGCATTCTACTACATTTTTATCTATTAAAAAATCGTTGTTGCATACTTGTGTCAAAAGGACTAGTTAAAAAGTACATAAAATCAACTAAGTCAAAACATAATATTGTGTTCCACTAAGTAGTAAAAAATAATTTAAGCAATGACTAATAAAAAGATCTTCCAAAATACTTAACAAATTTTAATTTTAAAAAATTAGTATGCCCTACAACTATGTATTTATAAACCAATAAAAATGTTTTTCTCATTTTAGACATCTAAATTCAAGTTTTGTTGATGCCTAAATATTTTGCTTGTATATACAAAATGATAAAATGTAGGACACCATATTATGTTATCCCTTGATTACCTGCTTGCATTTCATACATAGGGATATGAGTTGAAACTATCATATAAAAGGACCTACTAGTTGACTTGTATGAGGGTTGATTTCCAACTTATAATCGAACATGGGAGTGACTAAGGCAGTGTCCTTGAAACAATACCAAAAAAATTATGTCCTTATAAGGTCTCTTAGAGTGGATTATGCCTTCAACAAAGGATAAGGAATTAGGAAAGTTTCACACTTCAATTCAATGATATGGGAGAGGTTTTTGTCAAACAGGTATAAAATAAGGAATTCACATAGCTGCAAAATAATTTGATTTGCACAATTTATTGGCCAAATCTGGCCTACATACCAAAATTTTCCTAATCTAGAATAAGAAGCTGAGCAGGGTCTTGATTGAAGAGTGATCCAATGTCACAAGGAGCATATGGACTTAAAATAAGATCACTTGCCATTTGTAACCTTTTGAAACACTTTAAGCAGGATTAAAGTGTGAATTTGGTGATCTTAAAGAGCCAGACTATCATGACATGTTATGCAGGAATGAATAGATCAATCTGGTTGCACATTTGATATATGCACTTGAGAGGTTGCCCAAACCCAAAGGAATGTTTGGATATGAAGTTTTTCATGCCTAGATCATCCTCTACAAATTTCATATCTTGATGTCTTTTCTATCTCAAGATATATAGCTTCAAAGTTAGAGTAGCAGTCTGGGATGTGCACAGGGATGTCAAGTTAAAATCATGGAAAATAGTCATTTAAATTAAAAATTTCCAAGGATGAATTCACAATTGACAAGTGTCTAAAACTCAAAAGCTAAGATCAAATCTAATGATGAACAAGCAACATGATGAGTCAGTGGGTCCCAAAGATCCAGTAATGTGTTTTTGATCATGCATCAAAGATCAACGATGATCATCAAGTTAAAAGGTCAGTATAAACATGTTGTTGACAAGTGGTAACATATTGAGTACCTAAATAGAGATCTAACAGTGCACAGTGACTGACAAAGATAGTGAGCCCAAGCTGAGTAATGGTGCACGTTTAATCATGCCAAAGTAGATCAACGATGAGCGATGGGTCAAAGGTTCATCGAATCTCAAAGACAAATGCATAGTTGCCAAGTGTCAAGACTGTGGTAACTACTAGATAAATCAATGGAGTGTGTTTAAGCCATGCAAAAGTATATTAACATTGTGTGTAGGGTCAAAGGGTTATCAAGATCCTAAGAATAAATGAGGAGCTACCAGGTGGCACATTCTTAGAAACCCATATTAAGATCAAGGGCCAATATCAAAAGTCAAAGCCAAATACGGTCAAGGTCGAAC